>NJDD01005980.1:21499-44512 GCA_002245505.1 Calephelis nemesis | reverse complement strand
CTCTGATCGGTGGGTTTATTTGGCCGTTTCTTCTGTTGACTTGTAAGATTTGTTTTAAACAAATTAAGACTTTTTAGCGGTTGAATTTAATCATAGATGAATGTAACTAGCCAATTCGGTGAATTTCATACTTTTTGACATTTACAGCTTATATGGAAAAAAAATGATTTCCCTTATTCCCTGCAATTTTCTGGTTTTCATATTCAAAATAATGTTTTAGAGAAAAAAGAATTAGCAAAATTACTCCGTAAGGGACCAATTTTGCTTTTGCACGCGCAATGAAATGGGGATACATTTATTATTGTTTAAATTTTTCATAAATGCTGTATTGATTTATTGTAAAAAATATTTTGATAAATTTCAAGAATTTGAGTAAATAGTGGTATTAAAAATAATTTATTTATTTTAATAACAAACACCCATATTCACAATAGTTTTAGTGTCTGTTAATCCTACCACTTTAGAAATATTGAACAATAGCTCTTCTGAGAGCTTTTAAAGACGCCGTATCCGGAGATTCTTGACACCACTCTCGGCTCGGCTAGGAGATTAGATCATGGAGTATATCCATGTAGGTCTCCCGTGCACATCCATCCTCATTTGAATTGTGTATCTGCTTTGTCAATCTTTAATTTCCTAAAACATTGTTTTTAAGTCTCAAAATAACATTGATAGTTCAACTGTATATATTCTTGTGTTACCTCTAAAGTTTAATTCTTAATATTATATAAATTACGTGTCACGTTGTTTGTCCGCGGTGGACTCCTAAGCTACTTAACCGATTTCAATCAAATTTACGCACTGTGGGCATTTTGATCCAAGTTGAAAGATAGGACACCTTCTCAATTTATCATCAAAAAATTACCATCCGAGCGAAGCCAAAAACACCCACCTGGGTAGATTATAAAAACGATATTTTTAGATAAAAAAGACGGAAGCCAATAGCTTAAACATATAAGGAAACACTAGCGCATCACAACTACTTGCTAGTTTTGTACTCAATATAGAAGTTGTTCCTCCAGACCGCAAACTCAGACCTTTGGAGTTTGTTCGGGGACATGACTTTTAAGAAGTTCTAAGTTCAGTCGATAAAGTATTAAATTTTGTACATGCGGGTTTTGAACTGACACAAATGCGATTTATGAAAGAAAAACATATCTTTGTAACGATCTCTGTATGTGAAATACAGCGTCTGGTTCTCTACCTGGCATCTCTCAAGATGTCAAATGGGCTATTACTAGACATCCAGCTGCTGGACTTGAATGCATGAATGCTCGTGTTCGATTCCCGGATCGGGCAACAAAAAAAAAGCTGGTTTTTCCAATTTTGTAAGCAAAAAAAAAATTGCTCGAGATCGGATATGTGCCCGGTTGGCGATAGGCTTGCCGCCCATCATATTGTAAGACTTAGTTTCTTCGGCTAGTCTTTGATGCCCTGTCCGTGCTTCTGCCTACCTCTTCGGGGATATGGACGTGAAGATGATTTTTTTGACGAAATCTACGGTCTAGACGGATGTAAGGCAATGTTTACCATAAGTGTTTAAAACCTTCTGGAGCGTCCTTAATGACTGTCTAAATAATTGCCATCGGAACTGAAAATTCAAAAATTAATTATCTTATTTTAATAAGTTAATATCAACGAGTTCAAATTTACTTTTTAAGATTTGACCGGTTAAATAAAAGGTTTTTTTATAAATTAAAATTTAAAAAAATTGTGTGTGTACTTATGTACACGCGTTAGAAGTTTTACTTCTTCGGCGTAATAAGATACAAATCTTTTTAAAAATTTTATCTTTTGCCTTATTTTACATTTGTAGACCAAATGACACTAACCATAGAAAAAAGGTATTTAATATATTAAAAGTTTTATTATAATGCATTATTTAGTTAAATAAAGTTTACTTAATATTTAATGTTATCTATAGCTAACTTCTTCATGTCGGTTTTCCGTGACGGTGTGCGCGCGCATCGTAAAAATTTACACTCATCATTTTTTCCTAACGCGCCAAAAGAAGTATAATTTAAATTAAAAAACTACTTTTTACTTTTATGGATAACTGAACTAAAACGCGGCAACAGCAGATCAGCTCAGGAGTCACGAAGTTGAACCGAAACTTTGAACTGATTCGAAGTTCAACTCAACTTATCTTTGGAAATCATATTCGTGAACTATAGCGCGTTTCCAACCATATGTCAGTCAATTATTACAGCTACAGTAAGTAATAGTCGTCAGTTTGAAACACAAATTATAAATACTTATGTACAATGCAATTTATTTAGAAACACTTTCTACTCACAACTCAGTTGTTATATAGCCCTGATGATGCTTGTATAGCGAAACCGGTTGGCTAAATTATAAAAATAAAAAATAATAAAATATATTGTGGAAAGTACAAGTGTTTCTAAATAAATTGCATCGAAAATGGAATTCCACCAAGCACCGACGATAAGAAGTATAGAATCTACTTATGTACAAGTAGTTTGAAACGTTTCAAACAATATTTTCTGGAACTGGATGTTTTCTTAATTTCTTCCAGTGTAAATTTAAGTATTTCTATGTATTAGAATCGACGACTAACACCCATAACATAAACATATATTTTTTTTACTTTGGGGTTAGTTTCAATATCTCAGAAACTTGTTGGTCCGGGTTGGTCCGGGCTCCTTTGTAGAATAGACCATCTGCCTTCCTGTGCCAGGCAGCTCGTAAAAGGCGAGCATAGGCTTGCCGTCACTAACACCGTGACATCTGACTAGGTGGTAGAGTTTCGCAGCGACTCACCCGGATTGGTACCACCGCCTTACCTATTCCTGCCGCCATAACGTAATGACGTGTTCCGGTTCGGAGGGTAAGGTAGCCGGTAAACTTACTTTTGCTCGAAGCCTAACATCCCGGCTTGTGGTTGGCAACGCACCATTACCACCTTTGGTGTCTCCAGGCGGCGGGAATTTCTCACCATCAGGAAATCCGTCTGCTTGTTTGCCTTCCAATGTCATAAAAAAAAAACTTGTGCATTATTACTTATTTCAATGAACCATGAGCTGTGTAGTTTTGACCTGAGCTGCAGCACTGACTCAAACATAGTCATCTAAATATTTAAATGGGTTCAGAGGTGACTCATCGTAGTCATTACCAGCTATGATCTGTTATCACTGGTATAGTCCAGTGCAGCTGCTAGCTATTCCTACCCGCATAACTTCAGTGCTCGCCGTTGTGTTATGTGCTCCTTGCACGCTCAGCTCTTAAACTGCTGATAAGATGGCACCAGAAACACATGTATTGTCTACCAGCGACGGCTGTGATGAAACGTCCATTTTCTGTTTTTGCTGTAGCAGTTTCTTAAATATTTCTTCGAGTAGTAGTTATATAGTTATATTTACGATACAAAGAAGTAGTAAGAACTGCTCAAATATTTGGTATGTTTACAGCGAGAAATTTAACGTTTTATCTTTCTTTAGGTTTTGGCATTCACGTTAGTATTTTGCCATTAGTCAAGTATAAATTTGCATTATATTTACCAAAAGCGGGATTCAATTCTAGTTAGTCATAAGTCGTCAAAAAGTCATGTCAGCGTCTTGCGTAAAGCACTAGCTTCATTACTCAAGCTCATATAGTGAGATTTGGCGTTAACGAGCAAATACACGATACGCTAATTTCTTTATGATTATTACACTTGTGCACTTTCACTGAACAAAATTGTACAAAATGACTAATTGAAAATGATAATACGAAACTTTGACCATTCTTTTCTCTCGATGGCGCCAAAAGTCTCCTCGTTTTATATCGATATGTTTTAAAGTGTGAATAATAATAGTATTTTCTTATTTTATACAATTAAAAAACAACCACCATCCAAACAAATTCAATAGTTACAGATTTCTGTAATGACTTATCTCAGTTTGCATCAACCATATCCGTTTCACTTTTTCGCTTAAAAATATATTAATTTTTTTTAAATAAAAAATTGAATTTAGTGACATTTTTTTATTGTCTGTTTGTTGACCGCCTCGTTGGTCGAGTGGCTAGCGTACTCGCCTAACTGCATCGACGAATCGCGAGGCTCGGGTTCGATTCCCGACGGGGGCAGGCATTTGTGTAATGAACATTTAGATGTCTGCATTTCCTGGTCTGGGCGTTTATTAAATGTATTCTTGTATCTATTTAAGTATTTCTATGTAATGGTATCGTTGACTAACACCCATAACACAAGCATATAATTTGCTTACTTTGGGGATAGATTCAATTTGTGTAACTAGTCCAGGGATATTTATTTATTATTTATTTATTTGTAAGGGATGTTTATTACAATCGGTAGAATTATACTATTGTACCATTCAAGATATATCAAATAAGCCATAAAATTTAGAGATTATTTGAGTCGCATGGCAACCATCAAATATCTGTCAAATGACGTGTTTTATACTTTCTATCACCTGTGACCAACAGAAATATAGATAGATACTGAATACCTCCGCTGATCACTTTAATATCATAAACTTTTTTAGGGTTATTCTATTTACATAGGCCTGCAAAACTTTATCGTAATCATTTACCTGAAAGTGGACTAAATTCAACTTGCAAGGTTCTACCCGGACCAAGGATGTTACATTCTTCATAAATAGAGAAATGAAAAGATTGATTAATCTTATGTTTTTTTTGAAATAATCGATTTTTATATTAATCCACTTAATTCTGTTTTGTTTAATTAAATAATAAAAACAGTTGTAAATTACATCATTAGGCATTTCAAATACACACAAGACAAAACAGCGAGCTTTAAAAATTACATTTTAATTTTTCCCATACAAACTGAACTAAGCAATATAAAGTATGCTTGTGTTATGAGCTTTATGTTAAGTCACCGATTCTAATACATTACAAAATACTTAAATAGATACCAGAATGAATTTAATAAACATATCGCGTCCGTGGTTTAGCGGTTCAGTTGTCGGACTTGACTGCATGAGGTCCCGGGTTTGATTCCCGGGTCGGACAACAAAAATAAAATTTGGATTTTCCAATTTTCTATTAAAAAAACGTTGCTCGGAATTGGATATGTGCCCGGTTGGCTATAGGCTTGCCACCTATCACATTGTAGGACTTAGTGTCTTCAGCTAGGCTCTGGTTGTGTATCTGTCTATCTGTCTTCGGGGATATGGGCGTTAAGATTTTTTTTTGCACTACAGAAATGCAAACATTCAAATGTTGATAAAATAAATGCCTGCCCCCGTAGGGAATCGAAATCGAACTTCGAGTTTGGTTTTTATATTTAAGCATATACGCTAACCCCTTGACCAACGATGTAGTCAAAAGAAGTCAATTAGCATACATAAAAATACAACAATTCTCACGAAGTTGTTCGATTAATTTTTAAAATCGTTTGAAACCAATGCAGAAATCAATAGATACAAAAGACATCATAAATCAGTTCGCCGGAACAACTAGTTATAAATACACCTAACCGGTTTGAGGCGAACTTGATACCTTTCCACGTATTTCAAAGATTTTTCAAAGATTTCAAAGATTTATTGAACATATAAAACATTAGTTTACAAATACAAATTGCACGTAAACGACTGCTATAGTTAAAAACTGTGTCGCAGACATTTACGCCCACCTCTGGACATTAAGGAAGTATGTTCTGCTCACTGAACTATTGCAATTATTAGTCTTTTAATATTACAATATTTATATATTTGACATAGTTACAATTTTTAAAAGTAAAACAGTATTTAAAGTTATTAAAGTTAATACACTTTAATTATTATACATGTATTTGTACATGTGTGTATGTAGTGTGTGTGTGTGTGTGTGTGTGTGTGTGTGTGTGTGTGTGTGTGTGTTTGCGTGAGAGTAAATGTGTACTGTCATTTTCCAGCTACAAGCATTTCACACTCATCATATGTGAGAGTTTGATAATTTTGGTTTTTACTTCCCAGTACGTGAGCGGATAGATATTGGTTATTTTGTTAACTGTGTTATAAATTCTAGATGCAATGTAGTGGTAGTGACGTCTTGATAGTGCTGTGCGCCCGTTATCCAATTTACAGATCCAGATCGCCTAAGATAATTTCTAAAAGGTAAGTTAAGGTGTTTTCGTAATATAATTTTTTGAAGGAATAACTGTCTTACAGTCAAAACGTTGACAATTTGATAGAGTTCTGTTGTAGGAAATAAGATAGGTTTCGATAGCATTACTTTTAGCAGGCCGCTATGCAGTAAGTGAGAATGGACTGAGCCAAAGAGAAGTATACAGTCTTCAGAGTGGTCTGATCAACAACTGTTCTTAGATTTTTAAAGATGTATATTAATTCTCTGCCTCTAGACGTAGTTGTTTCAATCTGGTCCTTCCATGTCAATAGGTTGTCAACATATACCTAAATATTTAACACATGATAGTGTGTGTATAATTCGATGGCCGGGCCAATATTTAATTTATGTCACGAGTATTTTGAAGCTACGGATGCATACTCATTATGGGTAAATTAAATTTGATATCACCATACAGCCATCGCCACGGTAATATCCGTTTCACATTTTAATGCATGCTATTAATTTTACGGTTTATGGTCAGTTTTAATCTCTAAGGCAGGATTTCACCGTCGAATTTAATAATAATAATAAATATTCCTGGACAACTCACACAAATTGAAAGAAATGTGTTAAATATAAATTAAATCAAAAAGGTTTAACATTGCTGAATATTTAACAGATAAGACTGCTTGGGATTAGTTGCTCCTCATGCCAATCTCTTATAAAATATATTGTATCATTACATATATTATTGTAAATATATTTTAAAGTAAGAAAAAAAAAGACAAGCCCGCTGAGTTTCTTGCCGGATCTTCTCAGTGTGCGGCCGCGTTCCGATCCGGTGGTAGATTTATTATTATATAGCCCGTCACAAGTGCCTCTTGTAGGTTTATGTGAAATAAAGATGATTTATTATTATTATTATTATTGAATCTAACCCCAAAGTAAGCAAATTTTATGCTTGTGTTATGGGTGTTAGTCAACGATAAACTAAACCAATACTTAGAAAGATAAAAGAATAAATTTAATAACACCCGGACCCGGAAATTTGTTCATCATACAAATGTTTGCCCCCGTCGGGAATCGAACCCGAGCTTCGCAGTGAGTCGATGAAGTTAGGCGTATACGCTAGCCACTTGACCAACGCGGCAGTCAACGCGAATTTAAACGCGATTAACGTAAAAATATATTTCCAAGCCCATATCCTCCAAGGGGTAGGCAGCGGCACAAACAGGGCCTGGTTCACGACTAGACGAAGACATGAAGTCCAATAATGTGATAGGTGGCAAGCCTATCGCCCACCGGGCACATATCCAAATCCCGAGCAACATTTTTTTATGATTAAAAATTGGAAATACCACATTTTCTTTTCGTTGCTGAACTGGGATTCGAATCCGGGACCTTATGAAGTCAAGTCCAACACTTGGACCGCTAGCCCACAGTGGCGACAACGATTAACGTGAAAAACGTTAAATCAATTGTTGGAGGATTCTTTGGAAGTGTAGCTTCAGAAGTACCAGAAGATTGTCCTTGCTTACTTATTCTTTTCAGGCACTTCTCAATACTATGACCAGCTAAGCGACAGTACTTGCACCGGGCCGTAATTGGTTCGTATTCGGTGACGACTGTCTGAGGAGTAAATGCTGTATCAGAAATCAAACTTTTCTCGTCCATGGTACATGTCACAACACGAGCCGCTGCCAGAAGCTTTCCAAAACTACCGACGGAGTCCCGTGAAATCTTTTCACAGATGTTCAAATTAAGCAGCCCAAACAGCATGTCTATCTGCATAATTTCACTGAGCTCTGGCTTTGGTAATTGCGCAAACAGGCACAGTTTTTTTGGTACAAAAGTTTTTTGATATTAAAGTTGATATATCATGTCAATTTTATTGTCAACTAGCGGCCCGCCCCGGCTTTGCACGGTTATGAAATATACACATAAACCTTCGTCTTCAATCACTTTACGTTTTGAAAAAAACCGCATCAAAATCGTAGTTTTGAAGATTTAAGCATACAAAGTAACATAATGACAAAGGAAGAGACTTTGTTTTATACAATGTAGTGAAGTCACTACCAAAATTGGTAGTGACTAACTAAAGCAGTGTCAAAAGTCTCCCCTCACCAGAATATTAGTATGAAGTGTAGTAAATGTGGAAGAAGCTAAACCGGTCTACAAGGATCATGACATTTAGCCTTCGAATTCGGGTTTGGCAAAAAGTACTCTACCTACCGTACCATACCGTATCGTACCGTTACCGTACCGTAAGGTAATTTGCGTGTAAATGTAAGTATAAGTAAGTGTATTAGCTAATTCATTTTAATGGCATCGTTAGTTATAGTTTGCAGAGCTATTATGCATAAATTAAGTGAAGTTCATAATTCCCTAATACCCATCTTAAAGACCCATAAGGGCCAAGAGGTAGTAATTAAAACTACGAGGGATCGTCTAAATCAAAGCAAGTAGGTATGTACTTTTATGACTCGAATTCGAAATTATAAACAATTACAAAAACAAAATTAGCTGATGCCAACAGCTTCATTTATTAAAGTTTTATTGTTTAAAGATTACTTCTTGAGTAATAAAAAAACCTTCTTAACGCAAATATTCCCGAAAAGACAGAGACACAATCAGGGCACCCACGATTACCTAAAGACATTATACCTATGATTGAAATAAAGTGTAGCGTGAATTGTTTCAAGTCATGGTTTATCTGTGTAATAAATTTCAACAATACGTTTTTTGACGTTTTTTTCATCCTTTAAGCAGAACTGACATGTCCACTGTGGACTAAACTCTCGAAAAATAAAGAGAAAAAATCGCTTAAGCATATATACACTAAACTTGTGATAAAAAAACTATCTCAATTAAAAAATATCATTAACACGATTGTTGACATTCAAATTATTGAAATACAAATAGGTAAATCACAAAAGTTTATCAAAATGTTTCTTTAGATTCTCGTGCAGACACATACAGACGAAGGTTGTAAAAAACTTTTTTGTGTTTTTTACTTAAGGTTTTGAGCAATCATCATCATCATCATCGTCATCAGACGGAGGGCACAGGCCTCCCTCAAAGAACGCCACAAGACACGGTCACCAGCCGCTTGTATTCAGCGACTCCCTGCGACTTTGACCAGATCGTCACTCCACCGGGTTGGCGGTCGTCATACACTACGTCCTCCTTGCTCGAGGCCTACCATACCGGCTTAAGGTTGGCAACGCACCATTACCACCTTTGGTGTCTGTAGGCGGCGTGAATTTCTTACCATCAGGGAATACGTCTGCTTTTTTGCCTTATATCATAAAAAAGACATGATTTGAACCCGCGACCATCGTCTTGTACTGACGATGTTCTATTAAAGCAAAGAACGAACGAAGAAAGAAGGAGTTCAGTTGTTATATAGCCCTGATGATGCTAGCGAAACCGGTTGGCTAAATTATAAAAATAATAAAATATATTGTGGAAAGTACAAGTGTTTTTAAATAAATTACATAAAGAACAACCCTTTTTTAATTCAGCCATGGAACCTTAAAACATCAAGCTAGTGGATTATAAACCATCCTGATTACATGACCTGATAATCCTGATTTATTTTCAGCATAATTTCTGTTCCGTTGAATAAATCTCTTAAAAGATTAGCTAGTCCATTGTTCTTCCGTTTCTTTCCTCTTTTATTTACTTTCTACAGCCATTGAAGACATTTTAAAGGTATAGGCGGAACGGTAAATCTACCTGTAAGAATTGAAATTGACTCTTTTTTTTAAAAAAACAACGACTTCGAAAAAAAGAGCTGTGTGTACGACTCCCTTATGTTTTTTTTATGTATGTTATCGTTTTCTCCACATTATTGAACTGATTTTGAAATTATTATTAATTTTTTTATGATATTGGAAGGCAAACAAGCAGACGGATTTCCTGATGGTAAAATTCACGTCGCCTAGATACACCAAAGGTGGTAATGGTGCGTTGCCAACCTGAGGCCGAGGTGTTAGGCCTCGAGCAAAAGTAAGTTTACCTTGCCTGTCAAACTGGAACACGTAATGACGTTATGACAGTAGGAATAGGTAAGGCGGTGGTACCAATCCGGGTAAGTCGCTGCGAAACTCTACCACCAAGTCAGATGTCGCGGTACTAGTGACGATAAACCTATTCTCGCCTTTTACGAGCTGCCTGGCAGAAAGGCAGATTATCTATTCTGTAAAGAAGCAAGAACCAACACGGTAATTCCAAGATACCAATGTCACCAAGTCTTGATCACATGATGGGATTACAGGGATATCGAAAAAGGTACTTATTTTTTACCTATATGATATATCTACTTTATTGATAGTTTTTAGGCTTTTCCATAAAGGAAGAACGCGCTTAACGCGATTATACGGTCAACAAAAATTGGATTGTGATGGTTATGTTTTCAAAAGGTAGGTTAAGATGAGCTGGTTCCGTACCAATCTAATTAAGATCCGAATATTGGTCCTCCAGTAATATTCAGTACTTCATGGTTTCATCCCTCAGTCACGCGATTTTCTCAGTTTAACTGGTTTAAATTATATATAACTCTCCATTACCTAGGATTTGCAAAACAGTCAATGAATATTGCAGTTACTTTGATATTTACGCTGACTCACTTAACAAGTTTCGCAAAATTTTTTCAAGACTTCAAATAGACTAATTTCTTTTTTTTTGTATACAGTTTACTTTTTTCTTTTTCAATTTTGCTTATATAAAAGGTATCTATCCTCATTTAGTTTGTTTTTCTTTTTATTTTTTAAAATTATTTTAACACCTTTTATCGATTTTTTAATGCATGAGGTGTTTACATTTAATTGTTTGATACAATTATGTCTTAATTTAAGTGTTTAACTTGTAAAATGTTTTTAAATTGTATGTAAACGTTGGTAAACCTAATAAATAAAATAAAAATATATGTTAGCACAAAGTGAAGACGCAGAAGCTTCTTCTGATAGAAAAAGACAGTCGTGTAAGACGTAACAAAGTAGGTATATAGTAATAGGAGTTCCATACGGATTAAAACATTAGTTGCAAACTTTGATTTACATCCGTGTGGAACGTAGATTTAATCCAAATTTTGATTTGTTTAAAACAAAGTTTCCACTAAGGTCACCTTTGTGGCTGACGCGATTGGAGCGTTATTACAACCGTCTGGATGAAGCTTAAATGTAAATTAACAACAACTGCCACTGACGAAGTCTGAAATCGTTTAAAATAATGCTATATTTACTAAAAATGTACAAGAATCCTATTAATATTATAAATGCGAAAGTTTGTATGTATGGATGTATGGATGTTTGTTACTCTTTCACGCAAAAACCACGAAGCCGATTACGATGAAATTTGGTATGTATGTAGCTGAAGACCCAGAATAACATATAGGCTACTTTTTATCCCGGAGTTCCCGCGGGATTGGGACTTACGCGGGTGAAACCGCGGGGCGCAGCTAGTAATTAATATAAAGAGTAGATATTATATGTACACCTACTACGTACCGTTTACCGGTTTTTTCTTTTGGATAGGTTTGTAAGCGATGGTAGTTTATATAATAGTTAAGTTAACTTAATTAAACTTTAGTCATTTTCACATTTTGCTATGTATTAAAACACCACCGTGACGTAACTTCATGCCCATATCTCGGAAGAGCTAGGCAGAGCCACAATTGGGGCATCCACGTCTAGCTGAAGATACTAAGTCCCACAATGTGATGGGTTTCAAACCTGTCGCCAACCTGGATTATATCCAATCCCGAGTCTTTTTTATGCTAGATATTAGAGAAGAAGTACAAGGCTCCTCTGATGGTCAGAGACTATTGCGACCTATAGACACCGTAGATGTTACAGGTGCGTCGCCGTCCTACTTGTTAAGCCTATTGTATAAGTCTATTAGCTGCCTACCCTTCAGACGGGGCCATGACAGAGTTAATATGGCGATAGAAATAGGTAAGGCGACGGATACCTACCCGGGCAAGTTGCTGCACAGCACTATACCACCAGTGGTCGTATTGCTGAACTATATAGGTATTGAACCTTTGCTCGCCTCTAACGAGCTTCTGGCAAGAAGGTAGATGCTCTACTCTACTTAGCTGACCCGGACCAACACAGGAAAAATGGGCTGCGTATTTTTTTGTTATAAAGTTAAAAAATATTTTAAAATGTCCTCATGAACCTGACCTCATGGACGTCGTAAAGTGTCCAGCACCAGACCTCTAGATCACAAACTATTTTAACCCCCGACGCAAAAAGAGGGGCGTTATAAGTTTGACGTGCCTGTGTGTCTTTGTGTCTGTCTATAGCATCGTAACTCCCGAACGGATGCAGTAATTTCAGTTTAGTTTCTTTTTTTGTATTAAAAGTAACCTTTGTGCGAGTGTTCTTAGACATATTTGATGGAAATCGGTTGAGCCCTTTAAAAGTAGAGGGTGATAGTGAAAGTGGGGTTGCCGAATGTGCAAGTATACTGGTATTTTTTTTCTTTTCAAAAGAAAATTAAGTTTCTGTGTCGGGGGTTTATCAAATTTTTAATTTGATTTTGTTAGTGTAGAGGTATATTCGTTTCGGCATTTTTGTGGCTTAGTCAATTTTGCAATCATCGTTATACCGGATTTCATTCCGTTTCCATAGGATTTAATACATATTTTAATTTTAGTTCAAAAGAGCTTACCTTCTATATTATGTTTTAGTTAATAGTACAATGATTTATTACGGACGTAAAAAGAATATAAAATTGGCTCAAAAAGCTTTGTGTTTGAAATAAAAGCCAATTTTATTAGATCTGTAAAATATTGGCGCGTTGAAGTTAGAATGTGTCCTGTTGTTTGGGGTCCAGTACTCAATTGGTGGAATTATAGAGTTTCTCTAATAGAAGGGATATTTTACTCTAAGATCCGACTGCAGATTTGTGTAGATATTGAGTACATGCTAACATCTTGCGGCCAGATTTAATTAGGTTACCGTAAATAATAAAAGAACTAACGTGAGAAAAAAAAACATTTTGAATACTTCATGGGTGGGGAAATATATCGAAGTCATACCTGTATTCACATGACTGTGAAGAAGTACGGCTTGGCCGTTGGCAATTGGGTGCGCAAACAGTATTTAACCTGGCCATACCACCAGCATCGTCTACGGCGCCAATACGCGACGTAAGTCTCTTAGTGAGGCTTAGTGTATTCGGCTAGTGGGCTAGTGTAGTGGGTGCACTGGTTATACTTCTGCTTACACTTTGGGGATACAGACGCGTAGATACTACTAATTTCTTGTCCTCATGAGAGTCTGTCGTCTTATTCACTATCGTAAAACATGTTAAGTTTTCCACTATTATTTTTATACAAAGATATTTTATTTAATACGAATATTATGTGTAATAGTCACGTATAGTAGTACTATTCAAATTATGCGCTTCGGCTATATTCGTCAAGCTTCGGAAATCCGAATGTATTTTAAATATATCTATATAGAGTTGTTATTACCTGATTAATCATTTCGTTTAAATTTAGATTAGGTCAGCCAATTTAAAAATAAAATTATAAAGTGTAAGAAGAGTAAAAAGTGTCAAGACGAAGAGCATAATTTAAATAGCTGTACCTACTATACGTAATTGTTTAAATTTAAGGTTTCGTCCTAAGTTGCGATTTTTCCAGAAGCACATGAAAGTAAAATGAAACTTTTGTATTTCCGACAGTGGTTGGCTGTGGCACGTTTCGTTTCACGTGTTTTGGTGAAGCCTTAAACAAATTTAGGGCATTATAAACAGTTTACGCCTTAGCTGTAAGTTACAAAGTACCTTTGACATGTTTTGAAGTGAGGAAAAATTGAACAAATTTTGTATTTCCTAACTCAATAAAAATAAACTTGTTATTTTTTTACTAATGACGTTGTTAAAAACTTTTTATTACCAAACTTTTCCAAGTTTCAACATTGATATTATATCCGTAAATTTTTGGAAGTTATGAAAAACGTTCTTGATTCAGAACCTATTTTTAACCTCCTACGCAAAACGAGGGGTGTTATAAGTTTGACGTATCTCTTTTCGTGTGTGTGTGTCACACACAGAAAGAGGATAGTGTGTGTTCATCGTTTCTTAAATAGGTACTTGATTACTAGCTACAGGAGAAGATTCTTATGAAGACAAAAACTAGGTATTGTTCCTTTCTATAAAAACTGTTATTACTTAATTGTTAATGTCAAGTGATACGAAGTTTGCCGGGTCGGTTAGTTTTAATCAATATTTATTATTTTTCGTATACCTTGATATAAATGTTTTAGTGATAGAATTAAAGGTAGATTTAGATTTGGTAAGCACTTACCAAACGTCAACCGATTGGACTTGCAACGCATAGTAATTAGCGGGTGTCACTTAATCAGAAATTCGGATCACGAAGCATTTAATATATATGATCGACTAATCAACGAGTAACGAGTCGTAATTTGCACTGTAATGGCACACGTCTAATGTGGACTGCAAATTGTTATTGTCCGATTAAACGATAAAACATTAAACGTGACGTTATTTTCAATTTTTGAAGTGAAAACTTCTTTTGCGGTGTTACGAACTTTTTTTTGGAATAGGTAAAAACTTCTAAACTCGCGTCAGGACACGTGACCTAATCGAGTATTCGTAAGACGAATAGAGAGTACCCCTCTCTTTAAATGAATATTGAATTCTACCACATAAATGATAGTACTTTCATACAGATAATTAAAGCAATTCTTGCAAATTTATTCCCAAACCATTCCAAAATATTAAAAATGCACAATGTTAATATTCAAGTTTTCACTTCTGCCGGTACTCCCGGAGTGCAACCCGTTGTTTTTTATTATAAACTCTCTGAGTACCTAGCCCGCGAATTCGACGTAAATGTAAAAACTATCTTAAGGCCCAACATCCACCAAAAGGTAGGCAGGGACTCAACCAGGGCATCAAGAATTAGCCGAAGATATTAAGTTATACAACGTGAAAGGATGTAAGCGTATCACTACCGGGTGCATATCCAATCCCAGCAATTTTTTTTATAAAACCCCGACGCATAACGAGGGGCGTTATATGTTTGTGTCTGTGTTTGTATGCGTATGTATTTGTTTCTGTCTGTCTGTGGCATCGTAGCTATACAGAGAACAGCCGGATCATGATCAGTGGAGTTTGTCAGTGACGTTATAAAAAAAAAAATGCAGAAGCTCATCACCATAAACTTCACCATCATGTGAACATCGAGGCAATCCAGCTCCTCGATATCACAGGTACAATGAGAAGGCTGAAAAGGACAAAGCCATATGAACTAGTGTAGTGTTGTGTAGATTCACAAAGTGCTAGTGCCAAAATCAAGTGACAGTGTTTTAAGTTCAAGATACCAATAGAACTTAAGTTTAGAGACACTAAGTAAAAGTTGATGGACTTATACTTTAGAGACTGTAGCTTAGAAGATTAAGAGAAATTAGAATTACTCATTAGTCTATAGACTAGATCGTAATGTCGAAGAAGATGCTCAGTAGAGCTTCTTATGGAGAAAAAAAAATGATGCTGACGTGATCGAGATGGATTTTAGATAGAAAATCGCAAATATATGTATGTATAAATACCAAAGCTGTTCCTGGTGCAATACTGCCTTACGATCGGGATTTTGGGCTACGTCCGTAAATTAATAAATAATAATAAATAAATATTCAGGGACAAGTCACACAAATTGAATCTAACCCCAATGTAAGCAAATTATATGCTTGTGTTATGGGTGAAAGTAAATACTTAAATAGATACTGTAATAACTTTTAATAAACACCCAGACCCGGAAAAGCAGACATCTAAATGTTCATCACACAAATGCCTGCTCCGTCGGGAATCGTAGCCGAGCCTCGCGGTTGGTTGGTGTAGTTAGGCGTGTACGCTAGCCACTCGGCCAAAGAGGCGGTCAAAAATGTACCCTCATTTCAGTACGGGTGGTACGATCTTCGACAAATTAATAAAAATTCGTATAATTATTATCGTTGCACTCTCATGATAAAAGTTTAAAAGTATTTAAAAGATGTAGCTCAGAGAAAAAAATCAACGGTTTGTACTCCGGGACTGGCAACAGAATTGATAACTTAAATATAACGTTTTGCACTTTTGATACTTCGGAATAGTTAAGGAATAATTTTGCTATTTACTTTAATTATTAAAGTAATGAAAATACTGTCATTTATGTGGTGCAATACCATGATAATACAATACAATGGTATAAAAACTATGTATCTTCAAGCAAACTCACATACATCGTGCGGGAATCACAGTATGAAATCCAACGACAACATACAGTGGCTTTACTCTCCGTTATACGAATTTTCGATCAGATCACGTATCCTGATACGAGTTTAACATTTTTTACCTATCACAAAATATGCACTAATCGGCTAAAGTTTATATTTAAAAAAAAATTGAGAAATGTTTGTATTTCCATCAAAATGAAGAGAAAATTACAATACCTTTTACGGAAATAACAATAAAACGGCAAATCTAACGAAATCTTTAAGCGTAGAATTAACGGCACTCATTACGGGAAGCTCGTTGGTAAAACAAATAAAAATTGTTACGCTGGGGGTGAGCATTACGGCTGCCATAAATTTTCACTAAACTCATCTTTTGGATGAATAAAATGCTTACGCGCTTATTACACCATGGATGGATAAATCTTTTAACATTACTCAATTTGGTTTTGCTCGGGTTTTAATCTGAATGGTTTAAAGTATTTTAGTATATCAGAAATATATGAAAGAAGGATAAATGGCTTAGTAATGAGACCGCTACGGAAGTGAGATCCGAGGAAGAGTGGGATTGAAAGTAGCTGTTGATTAAAAAATGATAAAGAATATGCTCCGCTGGTTCGATCATGGAAATAAAGACAGATGTAAGATTGAGAAAATAATTTACAATTTACAAACAAATGTTTACTCCGAAAGCGGCGTGTTTGTATGAAAAGAATAATGAGTGTGCAAGGCAGGTTTGTCAGGACCGCGAGGTTTGGCACTCGATACTCTGAACTCTCTGCCTACACCGTACCATACTTGGCATGAAGATAATATGTATGTATGTAGATACAATCAACAATGCTAATGTGAATGGACATAGCTAGGTACCCGGAGAGATCTAAATCGACATTTCACGATAAATCTGATCAGGTTTTGGTCCTGGGCGGTGTCAAGTCTACGTAGCCAAACAGGTTTGCAAGGATCGTGCCTTTTGACACTTGATATTTCTTGCCTATCCTATTGGGGACTTGGCATGAAGATATGTATATATATACTTATTCAAGGTATGTTGTAAACTATATATAAAAAAATAACTACATTAAAAAACGGACTTCAATACTAAAAAATAATAAAAAAAACAATGTGATAGGTGGCAATCCTATCGCCAACTGTATCATATCCAATCCCGAGCAACATTTTTTTAGAAAAATTGGAAAACCACATTTTCTTTTTGGTGCCCGACCCGAGATTCGATATGTTTTAATTTAATAATCTTATAAGTAAATATCTTTATAGCGATATATAGCTAGGTTATATATAATATAACTTTAAAAATATCTTTATAGCATGTTGCTGAATGTAGATGTTTCTGTAATCTTGTCACAAAGGCACCTAAGTGGATCTAGGACCTAATTTAATAGTAAAATAGACATTGGGATAGGTAAAAGGAAATAGTAAATACTAATAAAATAAATATTGATGGGCCTACCTAAATCAAATGTTTATTGGACCAATTCAAAACTATTCCACATCAAACAAAAAAAAAGAATTATTTTAATCAGTTCAGAAATCTTGGAGAAATCGGTGTAGTATATACATAAAAAACCGACGGAATTGACGACGTCCTCCTTCTTTTCAAGCTGGTTATAAACTGTTCATGTTATCCTACTAATACCTATCCCGAAAAACTAATGATTTATCAAATAAAAAAGATACTGAGACTGCTGTACCAAATTCATTTTAAGCCGTTAGACGTCTCATGTTAAATCGTATTAAATAAATAAATAAAAAAAAAACGTAGATTTAAATGATTGGCGTTTTGGAAACTGGTCGAAGGAGAATTTTCATCCTCATATCCTGAATAACTATAAATAAAGTAATAATTAACATCTAATTAATTTTATAAATAAATAAATAACTGTATAAATTGCCCAAATTAATCTTACCCAAAGTAAACAATCAATAATCAATCGTTTTTCTCCTCCTCTTTCGTGGCTGTAGGCCGCACCAGCCGCACAGAAAGACGCTGCGACGCAGCCCGGCATAGTGTGCGTTGCTTTATAAAAATACTAGCTGCGCCCCGCGGTTTCACCCGCGTAAGTCCCAATCCCGCGGGAACTCCGGGATAAAAAGTAGCCTATATGTTATTCTGGGTCTTCAGCTACCTACATACCAAATTTCATCGTAATCGGCTTTGTAGTTTTTGCGTGAAAGAGTAACAAACATCCATACATCCATACATCCATACATACAAACTTTCGCATTTATAATATTAATAGGATTTATTTATTTCATTTGTATGCTCGTATTGTGAGTGGTAGTCATAGATACCAATTTAATAGAATACATACTAATATAGAATAATAATTTTAATAAACTACAGGACCGATTTGAAAAAATAATTTACAATTAGAAACAAACATTATCACTGATGAACATAGGCTGCGTTATTTCTTGGAGAAATCAGAAATTTGTTAACCCATGCGGAGCCGGGACGGGCTACTAGTCTTTACATAAAGCTAGAGAATATCTAGTTTCCTCCGTTATTAATATCTGTCATATTAATTAGAAGATAATTACAGATATTCATTGCACATTTACAAAAGAGAAGATAAACAATCTTGCATATTAGAAAGTGCACGTGTTCGTCGTTATTCCTGTCGTATTAATTAGTGCTTAATTAAAAAGTTTGTTGCACGTTTGCAATAGACATCCATGATACGCTTAAATAAATTTTGCAATAGCTAAAATCTGAAATATGAATTTATTGTAATATTCTTCAAAAAGTCTTTATTCCTCAATATTATTTTCTAGTCATTATAATTTTATAAAAAGTGTCACGCCCAATTCCATGAAGGGATAGGCAGAAGCATAACCAGGGTACCCACGACTAACCGAAGTCACGAAGTCCCACAATGTGAGAGGTGGCTAGCCTATTATAAGCCTATATTTTCTTGCAGATAAGAATAAATAATATAGTATTATACTAATATGATTAATAATTGCCGAATGTCGGGTACGCAGGAGTTTGTTTCGCCGTTTCTTCTCCTGTCTGGCTAGGTTTGGAAACGGTGGTAGTTTACGGTAGACAGGGATAAATTAATTCACATTCTAAAAATTGTTGTATTAATAAATAATCTTATAATAAATACAAAATACAGTGTGTTGTAGATTGTAATTAAATAATTAAAATTAGTAATTTGATTAAAACCTATTAAATATTTGCACACCACAAGTTGGTAGAATATGTTGAAACGCTTAAATAATTTTGTAACATCTTTGTAACACTCATATTCCGCAAATAAATATTTTTCTTTCTTTCTTTCTATCGTCAACCGGGCACATATTCGATCCCGAGCATTATTATTTTTCTTAGAAAATTTGAAATACCAAATTTCTTTTTGTTGCCCCACCCGGGAATCGACCCTGGGACCTCATGTAGTCAAGTCCAACACCTGGACCGCTAGACCACAGTAATATTAAGTAATATGAAAATTGTCGATTTCATTATACTCGTAACTACGAGTACTCCTATATTACTACGAATACTCCTATATTAATTACTTATGGTACGGTTACATACGGTGCCCATTCATATTGATCTCAGTAAATATTGTCGCCGTTGCAATCCTGGTATATCTGAATGTTTTTATCTGTTTTTATATATAAAGCACTGTTTTATCAATATACGATATATGTATATTTATTTATTACATATTATCTTTTACAGCTACTGTTTATATAGTTAAGTTGCATAAATCAGGCAATTTTGTACCACAAGTTTCATAAAAACCGGCGTGGTTGTATGAACAGGGTAATGAATGTAAAAGAAGTCATACAGGTTTGTCAGGATCGTGAGGTCTGGCACTCTTTACTCTCTGCCTACCTCGTAAGAGACTTGGCGTGATGATATGTATGTAGTTTCATAAAGTATCTAATATAATGAAATGATTTCTTTTTATTTGCTGAATATGTATTAGAAATTACAAAAATATTTATTTATACCAACATTGTACTATAATGTAGTGCGCAAAAATATAATACAAATTTATTAACATATATAACATGTTATTTTAAATATTTAACAGATTTTAAAATGGGATTAGGTTTAACCATAACTACCATAAGCTGCCACTGTTTCCATACCTAGTAAGTCATGAAAAAAAACGGCGAAACAAATTCCTTGTCGACCAAGAATATATTTATATAATCAACATATATATATTTGCTATGACATTTATGTTAATAAAAAAGATAAATTTCTAAAAAAAATCGTTTTCACTAATAGCTCTTGTTAAAGAGTATTTATATTCCTTGACTAATAGTATGCTGTATCTAATAACAAGTGAAATAACTTCTATCGAAAACTTTTTAGAGTCAGTGATTTTGTTATTTATATGAATTGACATACAATAACCATTGTAATGGTAGTTAACACAACTTATTTTAAATTATTTCTATGTTATGCTATTAACAATGTTACATGTTTTTAATTATTATATTTCAGGCTATATACAATTCGTTTCTTTTGGTACAAATAGTGCACAAAACTGTAAGTAGTGTTTTTGTATATTTTTGTGCGATGCAAATAACAATGCTAAATGTGTAATATCAGAAACCGACCCGGCAAACTTCGTACCTCTTGACAATAGCTACTAACAGTTTGTATGGAAGAAGTTAAAGTGTCTTTTTTTAATATGTGATACCCAACATCCCTACTTTTCTCTTTATAATTACAGTCTCCTGACGATAACTAATGCAACAAAAAAATTACCAAACTTGTCATCCGTTTAGGCGTGATTCGATTACCACGAGAAACGGGAATTATTTTTTTATGATATTGGAAGGCAAGCAAGCAGACGGATTTCCTGATGGTAAGAAATTCACACCGCCTAGAGACGCCAAAGGTGGTAATGGTGCGTTGCCTTAGGCCGGGATGTTAGGCCTCGAACATAAGTAAGTTTATCGGCTATCTTACCCTCCAAACCGAACACGTCAACGGCAAGCGCTGACACTTTGGAGGCAGGAATAGGTAAGTCGGTGGTACCAATTCTGGCAAGCCGCTGCGAGGCTCTGTGCCTGTAGATTCAAGCGAAGCTGTAATATAGGGTTTATTTGTATACACATTCGATATTTGATTAGATCCATACATTATCCCTTTGTCTGAAGTAAGTCTAGAACATTGTTTTGAAATCAAAACGAGAAACCATCAACTAAATGTATTTCTGTTAACATTCAAGTTCAATAAGCATTCTAAATCAATTATATTTTGAATGGCTAAATAAATGTTTTTATAAAGTATTTTAACGGCCACATCCCCGTAGAGGTAAGCAGAGGACCAAGACACCCACGGCTAGCTGAAGACACTAGTCCCACAATGTGATAGGTGGCAAGCCTATCGCCAACCGGGCACATATCCAATCCCTAGCAACTATTTTTTTACTCGTAAATTAGGAAATTGAAAAAAAAACCAATTTTCTTTATGCTGCCCGACCCGGGATTTGAACCCGGGTCCTTATGCAGTCAAGTTCAACATCTGAACCGCTATACTACGAAGGCGATTAAATATTTTTATGACTGCTTTACTTTGTATTTTTTTTGCCTAGATAGCCCGAAACATATACAGTGAGCAACTGAAATAAATGACTCCCTTATGAGAATTCAAAAGAAATATCGGTCGGATATTTCGTTTCCTTATTGTAAGTTTTCAAAAAAATAACTATTATTTGCCACGATATTTCGTTAAAGTCGACATGCTATATCTTAAATAAGGTCACTTCATTTATAATAATATTATTATATTTTTACATAGTATACAATTATTATTTAACATAAACTTACATATACATTTTACCAAAGCAAATAGTTAAATAATCGTGTAAAAATAAATAGATAGATAAAAAATAAATAAGTAAATATCTCTCGTCAAGTTACACAAATTAACCGTACCTCAAAGAAAGCATAACAGTAAGCGTGACATTGGTATTATTTGACGATACTTGGACATAGAAATACATAATAATATGTAGATACTAGATAAGATATAAGATAGATAAATCTAATCAACACTCGGATTCGGAAATACAGACATCAATGTTCATACACAAATGCATGCTCTATTAGGAATCGAACCCGAGCCTCGCAGTCGGTCAGTGGTGTTATATGTGAATAAAAACCTCTCGGCCAGTAGTTTTTCGATTTGGGATAAAACAAAGGAAAAACTATAATATAAGTATGACAAGAAAATTCTAGTAAATTACTCATTTTTTAGTTTATATTATATCACATAAAAACTACGTCCGACAAAGTAAAAGTTGAGAGCACGGTGAGTTTTAATATGGAATTGTTTTGTAGAACTTGTAAAAAGTATATTTTCATACTAACTCACTTGTTTTAATGTAATTCATACAATTTAGAAGTGCATAAATACCAACCAAATGAGCAAGGGGCTCATATTAAATGAGATGCAAGATTTACTGAGATGTAAATGCGGAGACTCAAACGTATAGACCGGGATCCAACGATTTCATTCTTGACCAGATCTTAGTTATTTTACTAAAGCTTTGACTTTGGAATATGTATTATCGGGAAACTATAAACTTTGAGCCATTGTACAAGAAAAGGGTTGGCAATTTTAAAAATAAAATGTATTTTGATAAAGTGCTCAATTTTGATGTGTATGCATGTGCATGTGATTCAGATTATGAAATAAAATAAAAAAACTTATAGTATTTATTAAGTTTCC
>NJDD01005979.1:0-14758 GCA_002245505.1 Calephelis nemesis | reverse complement strand
TTTCATTCCATAAAGGAAGAATATAAACTCGATGCAAAAGCCGAAATGATAAATTTGCTTCGCAAATATAACAATATGGCACAGACGTCTGCATACGTCAGTCACTATAGATATCAGTCTGGATACCAAAGCTACGACACAACAGCTCGTACAAGTACTGAAAGTAGCGTGTCGCAATCGCAACTAATAAGTAAAAACAACACGTTGCCGACGCCTGCTAGTACCAACATCAATACTGCAGCTACATTGCAATATAATGATAATGAATATAATTATATTAATGATGATTCTACACAAGATTCTATTATCACAAATCTATATTCGCCGTAAAGTAATTCGCCGTAAAGTAAAAATTAAAAAAATACAAACCTGTAAAATTCTGATTAAAGTTACCACTGTGCAAAAACATTAAAAGATAATTAATATAATATTTGGTTTTTCTTACCTTAAAGTTATGGTTAGTCGTTCTTCAGCTGATATACATTGTCTCATCATTGTATTTCTGCGTGTCAACTCTGGTTTTACAATGGAAAGCAATTCACAAAACGTCAAATATGACATTCTATAACAACTTTTGATTTTAAGATCATAATTTTTGAGTATTTTGAATGTTGTAACATGATGTCCACAAAGTAATCTCTGGGTATTAAATGGATGTATCCAATATCGACGCTGCTTCCGTTGCCTACGCTTCGGTTGCTTACGTAAAAGTAGCAAAGACAACGTGACTAATGTTGCCTCAACAGAGTCCATCTTGCAACTGTACTGATCCAAGGTATTTTTGTGTCGTAACTGCATCGCGACCGAATAGCGTTTGCATCGCGACTGAATCGCGTTTGCATCGCGACCGAATCGCGTTTGCATCGTGACCGAATCGCGTTTGCATCGCGACTGAATCTGGTCCCGTGGGCGCGGGCACACAGCTGGCGACTGCTTCGCGTCTGTATCGATGCTACGTGCGAATGCATCGCGACTGCATCGCTACAAAAAGTCGCCGTGGGCGAGGGGCCTTACTCCCGACAGCTTCGAGTTCTAAATCAATCGAGTTTGTTTCAAATTTACGTCAATTCTTAGTCATGAAGTTGACACTAGCGCACAATCAAACTGTGGCTCGAATTGGAATTAATGTAAATCGAGAAATTCGTTAGAATCGAAAAATGCTTACTCCTCACTCTGCCATTCGTGAATCGAGTTTCTGGATCGAAAATAAACGTCAAATAATTCGATACAATAAAAGGTACTTTTTGTAGGATCGAGTGGTGTTGTTTTGTCATTTACTTGTGAATTATCTAAAAATAAAAGTTATTATAGCTCGTCTTGTTGCATTTTTTAATGTCCTTGATGAAGCAAATCGAGTGAGCTTACGTGCGAGAAGAAATATGTTAAGAATGAGTCGTTATAACTTAGGGGCGATGTAAATGATCCCAGGAAAATTTCGCACGAATTATCGCCTGACGAAAGAATTATTTGCAGTATTGGTAGCAGACTTACCACCTTATATGTAGAAATCAGCTAGACGAAGCGATATTTCTATCGCAAGTTGAATTTTAATGTCAGTGTTAATTACAACGGCGTGAGTGCTCGCCAATGTCGTGTTCCAGTTGAGGGTGAATTGAAGAAAGATGCTCACCATTTTAGCCTTGAGCTGAAAAAGCGCAATTACCGCCTTCGGTGCCTATATTAATTGTCTATTACACCATTAAAGAGATCTATGCGATTCTTTGCTATCCAACTTCATAAAGAAATAGTTTCCGAATTTAAAAAGGAATAATTGTAAAGCATTGTGCAGCAACTTGCAAGGTTAGTGATCCACTGCCTTGCCTATTCTCGCCGCCACAATGACTGTCTGGTATATTTATATAAATATACATACATATTTTTTGTAATACTAGATAAAACTGATGCTTGTCTAGCTGTAAACTCTAAAACTGGAGGTTATGAATTTAAAAAGAAATAATTGTAAAGCATTGTGCAGCAACTTGCAAGGTTAGTGATCCACTGCCTTGCCTATTCTCGCCGCCACAATGACTGTCAGGTTCCGGCCCGAAAGGTAGGGTAACCGGTAGACTTTCAAAACAGGCATTCTGGCCAAAGGGCAGCGAAGCACCTGTACATTTAAGATGGTGTATAGGTCATGGCTATCTCTTACCATCGGGCGAGCCTTGTGTTGCTTTGGTTTTGTTAAAATACTTCAGCGCTTAGTATTTTACTTTAAATTAAAGAACAAAAAAATCAAATTGATTTATTAAAAAATACAAATATAATTACTTACTAACAAAAAATAAACTATGAAAAATAAAACTATAACATAACAAGTTTTATGGAAAGGCAAATACAGTGTATTATTAAAATATATGTAAATTAATTTGGAAAATATTTTAAAGGTTTTATAACGGGTTAAGTTAACACCTGTAATTATTGCATTAGCAAAATTATTTATTGATTGCGGTTGTTCCATTTGGCACAAGTAGCTGGTTAAACTGCAACTCTCTTTCTTTCTATCATTATGGGCGGCTGTCACTCTGTAAGTAGCAGGTTGTGATGCACTTATCGCCAGCAGTGTCTGGGACATCGTATTGTATCTTTCAAAAACAGTCAAGGATATATTATAACTACACTACTTTTATAGATATCAAAAACTATTTTGATTTCAGGCTTCCTTGAAGAATAGACCTACAGCTGCCTATCT
Organism: Calephelis nemesis; assembly: GCA_002245505.1. Taxonomy (NCBI): domain Eukaryota; kingdom Metazoa; phylum Arthropoda; class Insecta; order Lepidoptera; family Riodinidae; genus Calephelis; species Calephelis nemesis. Next base: position 12,069 of record NJDD01005979.1, on the reverse strand, counting down.
ACTATGCTGGTAGTAAGAGATGACTACAAGTTCATCTGTTACTAATACCTTGACCATGGCTAGGTCAAGCCTTGCAATAAATTGCCAGATTGGTACCAACTCCTTACCTATTCCTGTCACAATAGCGACAGTGCTTGCCAATGTTGTGTTCTGGTTTTGAGGGTGTATGTCTGTAGACATACTTACGCAAAACTTACCATCTCAACTTAAGGATGACAATACATCATAACCTTTGGTGTATATGGGCACGGTGGGTATGTTTATATAAATATACATGCATATTTTTTGTAATACTAGATAAAACTGATACTTGTCTAGCTGTAAACTCTGAAACTGGAGGTTATGAGTCTATATTGAACTAAACACTCATGTTAGATCCTCCCATTATGAATCTTTTATCAAGCTCCATTGTAGATTGCAGCTAAACAACCCTACCATCAGTGCCATCATCATCATCATTTTTTGTGCCATTTTTTTTTAGTTTGTTTCTTATAAGCCCAAGACTGTAATTAAAAAAAACTGTTTCATATATACATGATAGAATTGTCACCCCTAAACTATTAAACACAATGGAATGACACCTTTAAATAGTATAAAATATATTGTTTACCTTGAATTTAATGTCGCTTCTTCCTACTTTTGTTAGGTGTGCTGGCGCGCTTTAGCAGTAAAGAAGTGTCTTATTGCAATTCCAGTGTTTTCTTCTAGCAATTACACAACTGTCTTCATACTAGCAATAGGTGACACATTTTCTTACGAAAATACTTTTAAAGTTACAAGCACAAGCACTAGAGCAAGTGCATTTACAATAACTTTAGAATCGAAGAATGGTAGCTTTTATCTGCAAAAAATAGTTTATGCCTTTGCCTGCTACACAACATAATATCTCGTATTGATTAGCTGGCTATGAAAGTAAAACATTGGAGAACACTTTATTACGTATATCCATTGTTAATAATTTTTAAAGCATTGCAATAAAATTATTTTCGAACAACAACGCGCTTTGTTTACTATTTTTTGACATTTGAAAGCTTGTAGCACAGACTAAATATATTATACAAGTTTCACATTCTGCATTCATATTGTTTATGATCGTTTTTTAGTCCCAGAAAATAAACGCAATACACATGTATTCGTGTACATTTTAGCTTTTAACCTTCAATTAAACATTATTCTTTTACTTTTTGAGTGCCAAAATGATAAAAACAAAAATTATTAACATAAGAAAAATTATTTAATCAAAGACAAAGAGCATTTCGTGGTGACATAATCAACCGGATACATATAACGACGCTGAAAACACTTGAACGGAACTCGATCCTCGGACGCGATTCGTATTTGCTCGGGAGTAACGATTTAAATCGAGTACGAATCCGAAACAAACTCGAGATTGGATCAATTTCGGGAGTAAGCCCCCTGTTGAATTGATGTCAGTAAAATCAGCTTCTATAACATCTATAAGAAAAAAAATCGAGTAATTTACTAGCTTCTTTAAAAAAACGACTATGTTACCATTGCTCAAAATATAACATGAATATCGACGCAAATTCGAAGCGTCACCGAGCGCATGCTCGCGAGTCGATTCACGGGCTTCCTCATGCCTGCTCAGGATGCCTCGAGGATGATCGAAACGTCCTGAACGAAAGCAAGTCCTGACGTGGGAAATTAAATATTTTAAATATTATATATAGTCCTATTAAGTATTTAAAATAATTATGTCACAGAAGACAGAAGTCAGACATTTTCTAACAAAAACGTTTGGCAATCTATTGTCTAATCATTACTAAGCAACATATTCTATTTAGTTATTTTAGTTTTAACTTGACATCGTAATTGCTTAGCTATTTCTCTATTTCAGTTTATTGAGTTTTCATTCTCGTATTTTAATTGTTTTAAAAAAAACTTTTGTTACGATTAACTCGATCTGTCGAATGGACAGATTTTATGACAGTTACTGATGACCAGGGGCCCTACCATGAACGCTTATAGCAGTATTATTTCCATCTTACTAAATGTCTGCCTTTATAAGCAACTTTAGGGTGTACGTCATAAGGTTGTCTTTCTCCGATGACAATTAGTATTATTAAAATAATACTGTTTTAGGAGCTTATGGTAACCCCCCAGGCCGTTCATTCTGACATTACTGATAATTCCGACGCTGATGATTATTTTGACGACATTTTTTACAATACCAATAACCTGAGTACCCGTAGTTGCAGTCAACTCGTTTCATCTGCTTCAAATCGCCCAGACGGATCTTTGTCACCCCAAATTTCTTCACCACTCCCTGCATTTCAGATTTCTCGCCACTCACAACAGCCCAGCTGCATTCACCGCCTATAGCTCAGGATCATGAAATTCATGAAAATTTAAATAAGTGGAGCAACAACATTTTAGAAATCAGCCAATACATAAAAATACCTCTCTTAACAATTACATAGGTATGAATAAGGAAGTCGATCTAAGCTCACCACTAAAAATTTTAAAACTTTTTTTGACGCCTTTTTTTTACAATCTCATGATTGTCAAAAGTAATAATAGATATGCTCAGTGCCATCTGGCTCTAAACATCTCTGAAAAGTTTTCATAATTTACCATCCATGAGGCTTTACCAATCCAAAAATTCCTTTACTCAAGACAAGCATTTTCATGTAGCCCATATATAAGTAGTGTTATGAGCTTGCTACGATTTCTTAAAATAATACGGTTTTTACATGTAAATAATAACGAAAAAAATATTGCTAGACGTAATGAGGGTTTTGATAGACTCTTCAAGACACATCCATTGCTGACTTATTTTTCAAATGTGTACGGGTCTGTATTTAGTCCTCATGGCCAATTATTAGTTGATGAAACCTCCTATTTGAATCAGTATATGCCGCTCAAGCACATAAAAAGAGGCTTTAAAGTCTGGATCATATTATGAGCTGATATGGTGAATTTTGATATTTATGAAGGAAAACTAGCAGGGGGTCAAAGAGAAATGAGTTTGGGATAAACCATTGTCTTGAAGCTGGATTCGGTATTCAAGAATTCGGGGTTTTTCTTGTTTTTTGATAGCTTTTTTACTTCTGTGCCATTATTAGAAAAACTGCTACGAAAACAATGTTTGTTTTGTTTTTTATTGTATTATTGTTTGGCACTGGAACTATTATGCCTACAAGAAAGTTTTTTTCCATCTAAAAAAACTCTCTTTTGATCGAAATATGACTTTAGAAGAGAGTGCTTTTGCAATGACCAACTCTAAGACATGGAGACATCAACTCTCCGTTTCTAAATGGAGAGACCAAGTTAAAAAAGCTGTAAGTGTCCAGAAGCTGTAATCGAATTGAAAAAGGATTTGTTAGTCACACTAACGCGCATGGCAATAATGACCAGGTTTCTTGTCCTACAGCCATAATTGTTTACAATAGGAGGTGTAAACAAATTCGACGAACTCATGGCCTAGTATAATATTTCTCGTGAAAGACACGCCGGTGGTAGATAACAATTTGGTTTTATCTCATAGAAGCTGCGATCGTCAACTCCTACGTTGTTTATACACTTGGAGAAAGGCTCACTCTAGTGGAACAAAACCAATTTTCTTTTAGGAGTCATTTGGCTAACGAGTTTATAGGAGACACCAAAGTTTTGTATCCTGTTAAACAGGACGTAGAAGGAGAGCAGACTCATAAAATCTGTAAAGAAAAATTTACGTAGATACAGGTTTTGTTGAGTTATATATACAAATGTGTTTCCTGTAATGTGGCCTTATGCGTTGCATGTTTTGTTCCTTTCCATAGTTCAAGAAAAAAAAGAAAAAAATAATATATATACTTTTTCTACATTTTTAATTACCACTATTGAGTTTTTTTTAAAATAACAATTCAGAGGAGATGAAATTTTGATTTTTCTTTTATGTTTTTAGGCTAAGAAACAGAAATATACGTATATAATATGTACGTTTTTTAGAGTGATTTAGGACTGATTCCAAAATACACAATGCTTTTAATTTTACGGTGTTATTTTCGTAAAAAGTAATTACTTTCATAAGTGTCCAGTTTACGGGCCACTGATTAGACGGGGGCAGTCATTGATGCAGAATGGCCAGTAGTCAGTAAACTGGAAACAGGTTTTTTCAAATGTTTTAGGAAAATAAAAAGTTTTCGTAACAAACATTAATTTGTTGTTAGAAATAAAACTGAAGAATTGTATATTCACTAAAAATAAACTGAATTCAATAAATCGTATACGTATGCGTTAAATGGTTAAAGCAAAGCCTATATCGCCAACTAGTACAACCGGTAACTCCTAGTGCATGTTTGTATGAAGAGGTCTAGGCTTTGGTACATTTAAAGTACCGTCATCGATCTTTTTCCAAGATGTACTATCCTTTAATATAATGGAAAATCGCATTCCTTGTCATACGAGCCCATACTGATAAAAATAAATCAGTACTCTGAATCGACAACTGCCAATAATAAAAAAATAATAATATTCTTTGTAAATAAAGAACATAGAACCATTATTGGCTGGCTTCAAAATTCTTAGATGATTGCTATCTAAACTGCTCCAATACAGTCAGAAAAGTTGGCGTTTCTTTCGAATCTTAAAAGGAATATTCTCCCGTTCTCTCTCAGTATCAGGCAGCTTAAGGAAATTTGTCTGTGCGTTTTCCCAAATGAAGTAGCTCATGTCTTTTATTATTTTGCTTATTGTCGAAACGCCAACTCTGTATGAGTAATGTATTTTTTTAATGAACATCCTGAAGCTAAATATCTGATTTGTTACTACATATCATTACATTATATGTCACCAATAAACAAAACAAGAGTCAGAATATTTAGATTATGAAGGGTTTTAAATTTGAGTACACATAAATACTTAAATGGCTAATTTGCATGTTTAATTAATAATTATTATCAAAAGAACACACACACCTTAAACATATGGCCAATCTTTGTTTCAGGCAAATACATTCTTCAAGTACATTTGTTAGAATATAAAACTTTAAAGCTTATTTTTATCTATAACACAAAAGTTACTGTAAACATTTGGGTAGATATTGCACACACTACGCCTGTTTATCTGTAACAGGAATATTAATTTTTGTTTATTCAATGTAAACCAAAGCTACACTTTCTAATGTTAGCAGATAACTACCACACTTATTACTACTGCCTCCAAAGCTATGAGTCTTGATCTTAAGTCACCTTGTTTATTTTCAGATTGGTGGCAATATATTACCTATGCTAAAGGCAAATAAATGCTCCAACTTCCTGAAGAAATCTCTAAACACAAGACATTACCAGTGCTTAAATTAACTTCTCTTGAAACTTACACATTGGCAGAAAAAAATTAAATGTGGGCTTATGACTCTTATTGACTATATTAATGTTACCGACACATATTTTATATCAACAAAATAATGCAGTTCTCATAAAATGTTTGTAGGGGTTTACACAATTTTAGTTCAAATAACCAGCTTGTAATTTAATAATAATAAATTGCGTTATTAGTGTATAGTATTGCTGCTGTTTAGTGTTTAATGCCTGGTGCAGCATTTTAGCATACTGATGTTTGCTTGACTAAGGTTTGTCCTACAACAGTCAATAAGCACCAGTTAAAAAAGGTTAAACCCTTCTGCACAAACATTTTATTTTAAAAATTGATTTGCATCATAATACCAAAACCATAAACTAAAAAGTTGAGGCAGAATTAGACCCTACTTAACAAGTTTGAGGGCGGTAACGTCCTCAGTCGTCCAAATAAAAGAATCGATACGACAGAGCACCTACGGGCGTTTATATTTAATAGTAAGTTATGGACGGTACGTTGTAGGACGATCGATTTTCTACACAGTATTAGGAAAAACAGAATGTACTGTCACTACAGAAATATTGGCTAAACTTTACAATATGACCCGTCGATTTGGGCATTGAGTATTTTATGGTGGATAGGTCTTGGGTAAAAGAGCCTCAATACCAATTTTCAACCAGAGGAAATCTCTTGTTTTCGAGAAATTAATTATTGAAATTTCCAAATTACTAAGATTTTTTTTTTCGGTTTGTTCGGCTCAAAACTTTCGAGTTGTTCAGCCTTTTTGTGACAATAATGTCAATTATCATTAAATTATTTTCTGTATTTTGAGTTTTTTCTACATGTAATTATAATTATTAATGAATTATTTTATGAAATATTGTAAATTCATTATTGGAATTCAATTATTTTCGTATATTTTCATTATTGATATCAATGAAACGAAACGCCTCCCGAGGGGGCACTCGAGGGTTGCCAGTATGTTACGTTTGTAACATATTGCGTTACTTATGACCCTTACGTGTTACTTTTATGTTACAAATCGTTTGGTATTTTTGCTGGAGTAACTTATTGATTAAAAAATATGTATAGAATACTTTTACGTTAACATAGCTCATTTTATTCAAAATTTTGCCGTAAAAGTGTTACTTTTTGAAGGGACATTTGTAATTTTTTAAATATACGATGTCGGCAACACTGGGGTACACCATTTTGAGTATTCAAAAATTTCGCGTCAGTCACCGTTTGCCACTCTGCAGTCGAGATCGTTTTACGTACTCCTGTTAGTGATCAATCGTGTGACTACGATGGCGTACCCTAAGTCGCAGGCTTCGGATTCATCGCCCTACGAAGATGTGCAAGTGTTGGACTCAAGAGAGCCACTTGTCTCTTCAAGTGCCCAAGTGTCAGACTCGAGTAAGCCGCTTGTTGCTATCCCATCGCGAGTGCAACTGTTGGACTTAAGAGAGCCACTTGTGCTCGCAGGTTCGCCCGGCGTACCATTTGGTACTCCGCCCGTTGTGTCGTCTGACGATTCTGGCGCTCCGTGCGATCTTCCGCCCGACGCATCTAGCGCTTTGCCTGGCCTTTCGTCTGCTCCTGTGGCTGGCCCTTCGTCTGCTCCTGTGGCTGGCCCAAGTACTAGGTCATCCGGAAGGAGAGTTAGCGGTCGTTCAGACACGGCGGGAACCGCGCGATTATAGAATCGCATGGAAATCGCGAGGGTCTTATTTATATGAGTTAGTTAGTAATCGTTCAGACATAACCGCGCGGTTAATCAAGCCGCGCGATTACCGCAACCCAACCGCCAGAAAATAGAATCGCGCTGCTCCCGCGCGTTTCTATTACTATGGAGTCTTTACTTCGCGTTCAGTTGCGTTGCGGATACCGCGCGGTGAGCACTTTACTGTTCGTGAGTTCGCCATGGATCGTTTCGACACTGAACTATTTATTGATGAGGTGGAGAAGAGACCTGCAATATGGGACATTCAGTCTGATGATTACTCAAATAAAATTATCAAGAACCGAGCTTGGCAAGAGTTGGTGGAGATATTTGGAAATTGCGAAGACACGGTGGAAAAAAAGAATATTTTAATTAAGCAGGTTTATTGACCAAAAAATAATTGACAGAATTATGTTATAATTATTGTTATGAAGCGTATGTTATACTCTTCGTATACTTTAGGTACTTAAATAAATATAAACAAACTTCGGCTGCTTTATGCAGACATTTCGAGCATTTTTCAAATGAAGGTCAGAATCAGAATAATCTTTATTCACATGAACCATACAAGTGGTATTTGTGCGCGTCGACATTTTTTAAACTACCACCGGATCGGAATCGCGGCCTCACACTGAGAAGATCCGGCGAAAGAAACTCAGCGGGCTTGTCTTTTTTTCAATAATAATATTTACAATATAATCTAGATTAAAATTACTAATTACAATCTGATTTTAACTTAAGTAAAAGGTACAAAAAATTACATTACAAATTGCAATGGGAGATTGAAACCTCTATTCCCAAGCATGTTCATCTTCCAAATACTCTGCGACTGTATAATAGCCTTTTTGACATAATTTTGCTTTGATACATTTTTTAAACTTATTTATAGGTAGATCTCTAATACCAATGGGCAGCTTATTGTAGAAAAGTATACATTGACCCAAAAACGATTTACTAATTTTACGGAGACGAGTTTTGTACGCGGTTAGATTATTTTTATTCCTCGTATTAATATCGTGAACATCACATTGTTTTGTAAACATACATAGATTTTTTTTAACATACATTAAGTTTTCATAAATGTATTGGGAACTGAAGGTTAAAATATTTATTTCTTTGAATTTTTCTCGGAGGGAATCCCTTACTTTAAGATTATAAATAGCTCTAATAGCTCTTTTCTGTAATACAAATATAGTATTTATATCTGCAGAATTTCCCCAAAGAAGTATCCCATAAGACATTAAACTATGAAAATAGCTAAAATATACCATTCGGGCCGTTTCAACATCGGTTAATGTTCTTATTTTTTTAACTGCAAATGCTGCTGAACTAAGCCTATTTGCCAGTTTCTCAATATGAGGGCCCCATTGTAATTTATTATCAATTGTGATGCCTAAAAAGACAGTGGATTCAACCAGATCCAGATTAGATCCATTTAGTTGTACATTGGAATCTACTAGCCTAACATTGGGCATTGAAAATCTTATACATTTCGTCTTATTACCATTTAAAAGAAGATTGTTAACCGTGAACCAATGTACAACTTTGGATATCGCATTGTTCACTTCGTCATACTATATAAGTGAAGTGTCATCCGCGAACAAAACAATATCGTGGGTATCCCTTATGTAATAAGGTAAGTCGTTTATATATACAAGAAACAAAAATGGACCAAGAATAGAGTCCTGCGGTACGCCAATCGTAACCGCAGAACCCGAAGAAGTTTTACCATTTATTTTAACCCTCTGAACTCTATTGTTTAAGTATGAGATCATGACATTAAGGGCTTTGTTCTTAATTCCGTAATAACGTAATTTCCTGATCAAAGTATCATGATGAACACAGTCGAAAGCCTTAGAGAGATCACAGAATACACCTAATGCAACATGCGAGTTCTCCCAGGCTTCAAATACGTTTTTTAATAATTCCACCCCTGCATCAACGGTTGAGCAGCCTTTGGTAAATCCAAACTGTTTATTATGTAACAATTTGTTTACTTTAAAGTAATCTAACATCTGATCAAGTATTAATCGGTATTAACAAGTCACAACGGTATTACCATATTTCGTTTGTTTACATTTAGTTGTGTACCTAAACATTACAAGTACGGTATGTTAGTTGCAGCTATATCTTTGTGTTTTGCCATGGAACACGCCCATCGTTCACAAAGTAATGAGCGAATTTATCTCTGATATTCAAAGATGACGGTGTCCCTCTTCCCGCATGCAAGGTATTGAGATTAGTCATGGGTGCATTATAAAAAGTATCTTTAAATTTTAGACCATCTCTAGTCCGCACATAGTTATGTAGAACACAAGAAGCTTTTATTATATCTTCGGCAAAATCTATGTTTACATTTATAGGCCTATGAAAGATGCGCCATTTGTTCGCCAAAATACCAAAAGTGCACTCAATATTACGTCGGGCTCTCGATAACCTATAGTTAAAAATCCTTTTTTCATATGGTAAACATTTGCCAAAGCCCAAGGCTTCATCTCCAACTATAACATAAGGCATTGGTGTTAGGTCTACATTAGATATTGGTTTAGGTGTTGGTATGTTTAATGATTTTTCTGTCAGGCGTTTATAAAAAACCGAATTTTTAAATATAGCAGAATCACTGCTTTTGCCACAAGCCCCAATATCAACATAAGTAAAGCAATAGTTGGCGTCGCAAAGTGCTAAGAGCACTATGGAAAAGTAATGTTTATAGTTATGATACAAAGAACCCGAATCAACAGGCTTTATAACTCGGATATGCTTGCCGTCTATAGCACCAATGCAATTTGGAAAATTTGCATATCTCTCAAAGTCTCGTGCTATTGTCTTCCAGATATCTTCAGTCGCTTCGGGCATGACTATGTTTACCAACTTATTCCACAATGATTTACATACTTCGCGAACAATTCCAGTAATCTTCGATTTTCCTAGGCGATAATTGTAGCTTAGTTCTCCAAATGAACAACCCGTACCAAGATATCTGAAACAAGAATATTATTAATAATGTTATTATTTTTAGGTACACAACTCCAAAAAAAATGGAAAAACATACGAGATTGCTACAATAAAGAATACAAAAAAGAAAAAACAACTCCTTCTGGTTCAGGTGCTCGTAAAGGAACCCGATATATGTATTTTTCAAGATTATCTTTCCTGCAGAATAGTGTAAGTAATAAAGACACTACAACTAATATTGAAGAACAGAATGAAAGGCAAAGCGAGGAGACAAGTGAACTAAACGCCAATGCAACCGAAGCCACTGAAATACGTCCCCCTAAACGTAAGAAAACACAAGTGCCAGAAGAAAAAATAGCTGTTTTAATAAAAAAAAGTATCGAGTCACGAAAACATTTTCAGAATGAACTTCAAGAAAATAGTATTACCAAGCAAGATGACGACAAACTCTTTTGTTTGTCGTTATATAAAGAACTCAGAAAAGTACCAGAAAATAGGCGTTTAGCAACCAAAATAGAATTACTTCAAGTGATACAACAAGGACAAAGCTTACCACCCCCTGTTCGCTACAATACTCAGCAGATCACACCTACGTATTGGCAAGGACAACAGTATACAAGCCCGCAAGGATATTTTACTACATCTGGATCATCTCCTCCTGTTCCGGCACCGTCACCGTCACCATCTAGTTCTGGCTCTCAGTCCTCTACAGTTATAGAAAATATTTATGCTGATTTTGAAGAACAATAAATAAATCTTACCTTAAAGTTATTACGAGTTTCTCTTCCGGTGACACGCTTGGCCTCAAATGCGTTTCAGAGCATGAAATATCTTGCCTGATCAGTTCAATTAGTTCATCAAAAGATTTTATTGACATTCTCAAATAGTCAAAAAATTTGTTATCATACATTCTTAATTTGGGATATAATGTTACGAACTGACCATGTACTAGTCGGTCACGTAATATTGGATGCACCCAATACCGCCTTTTTCTTTTCTTTTTTTTAAGGAGCAACCACAGTAAACACACTTCTTCGTCGACCTCCATTTTGAAACTGACGCTAACCCGCACGAAATCGCATACTAACCGCGCGTGTCTGAATAGCTTCACAATGTTGCGGTTTGAAACCGCGCGATTCGTAAACGCACGATTCCCGCATGTCTGAACGCAGGCTTAACTATTATGCTGAGGAGATTAGGTAAGTCTGTCGGTTAAGTTAATTTTTTTTTCATAAGAGCGGAGAGCCTTTCTACCCAGAAACGACTACAGTTGTTTAGGTTAAGTTAATTTTTTTTTCATAAAAGCGGAGAGCCTTCCTACCCAGAAACGACTACAGTAGCCCAAGCACGAATCCCTCTCGTTCTCGTTATCGTAATCGTTATCGTATTAATATGTATCTCAGATAAAGTATCCCCTAGATGGATCACATTTAATCAAAACTTACGGAAAAGTTTTTTCTCTTTTTAATAAGAACAAAATGTCATTTGCTTGAAAGAGAAAGATATAGTATCTCTAGTGGGTCTAAAACTTTCAAATGACGCCAATTTGACTATACATTAATACATATTGATATATCGCTGCATAGTGATGTGTACATTTTATCGATAATTGAAATACAAGTGACAAGTCCTTGTCGGTCGCTGCAGAAAGCATTATTTCTATATATATTTTATTGGGGAGACATAAAAATAACATTTTACTTATTATGTTACTATATCAAGTGGGTGATAATAATTTACTGAATAACCTTTTCGTACTACAAAATCTACTTAATAAATTTTAATACGATTGGGTAGGTTTGAAGTTTGTACTACCGAACAACTTAAAACTTAGGTAATTCCGAATTCGCAAGGGAGTTAGTGTTTTTCCTAATTTTTCTACAATCACGCAAAGTATGCGTAACGGATTGCGTTACATTTCTTACCTCTTGAAAACACACAAAACATTTTTTCTCGACTAGTAAATAGTAAGTAGCTTTTTTCAACTATTTCTATGCACATAATTTAACTGCAGAAAAAGTAATTTTGTACATTTTAATTGAATTTTTAAATATCTAGTCATACAAATCTAAATTATCAGTAATGTCGTCTTT
>NJDD01005977.1:68238-78634 GCA_002245505.1 Calephelis nemesis | reverse complement strand
ATTGCATGTCCATTCGTATATATCACCAAATTCCTGATAGTCTGAAATCACTTCCGGTAAAAAGATTTCGAAAGAAGGTATTTGATTTGCTATTAGAGAAGACATAATGTAGTGTAAAAGATTTTCTTGCTGACAAGCATAAACAAATAAAATGTGTATATATATATATATGACGGATGAGGAACGTTCGTGGTGTTTTTAAAAGCGTGACGTCAGCCTTACTGATGCCACAATTGTTGTTTCCATGATGATGACTCGTTTTGGGTGTTCTCAAAAAAAACTTCACAAACAATTTTACACTCCGTTTATTTAACGGGCAGCATAACGACGTGCGGCCATCGGCTTCTGAATCGTGAATGCCTTATCGCTTACAATGCAGCCGTTTTTATAAGGCTCAGCGCACGTGCAAGAGCAGGTCTTTACAAGTCGTTAGGCTAAGTATTGAAATAACAATGATAACCTTAATTTCACATCGCAATCGACTCAAAGTAATCAACTGATGGTTTATAAACTAATTTTATGGACATCATCAAATTATTTAACTTAATTATTCTAGTTTTTCAGAGGAACTAATGTGGTTGCGCCGACATAATATATATTATATTTAATAAATTTAAACCTAATTTCAGTAACAAAATCATGGTTGCCGGGGAGTTTATTTCGCCGTTTCTTCTCCCGACTGGCTAGGTTTGGAAACGGTGGTAGTGTACGGTAGATAGGACTAAAAATTATCTACCTTTAAGCTCATGTATAATAAATTATGAAACTTATGTTCGTAAATAAATAAAATGTTTATTAAAAATGTAAATAAGTGCTGCGATTTAAATGTACGTTTTTATAGAAATGTGTAACTTCATAAATTAACTAAATATTTTCACACCACAATATGTTGTATTCTTAAATATCTTTATAACAACTTTCAGCACACATATTCCGCAAATAAATAATTTTCATTTCATTTTTATTTAATTTCATTTCATTTTCAACATAGTTCAGAGAGTCAACAAGCTGAAGTGGCAATGGGCAGGCCACATTGCTCGCAGAACCGACAACTGCTAGGAAAGAAAGGTTCTCGAGTGGCGGCCACGCACCGGAGGATGTAGTGTTGGCCGACCTGGCGGACTGATGATCTGGTTAAAGTCTCGGGGAGTCGCTGGATACAAGCGGCTGGTGACCATGACTTGTGGCGCTCTTTAGGGGAGCCTAATGTCCAGCAGTGGACGTTCTGCGGCTGATAATGATAATGATTATGATGATGATGGTGATACCTTTAAACACTCAAATTGATTTTGATGATCTCAGTATTTGAAGTTGCACTTACTTGACAGAAAAAGGAGTTTGCTTATTAAGTATAAAAGTTTTAGAAGTCGTTGTGTTTATATCTTTAATTCCTTTTTCTGCCGCAACCCGCTTAACACACTCCATGACGTATTTTGGTGTCCACCAAACTTCAAATGAATTAGTCCAGTCAATAACTTTTGTGTTTCTCAAAGCATTTTCAAGTATACTTGTATCGTCTTTTGGATATTGTATATTGATTTCGCGATAATTATTCTGAAACAAAATTATTACTTGATATAGCAACAGGGTTACTCTTTAATCTCTTTTTTTTAAGATATATAGCTCACTGTAATGACTCGAAACCTTAGGAAACAAGTGGAAAGCTTAAGTAGAGTCTAAGGTAGTTAAGGTAGGTAGGCATACCTAGCTAGAAGAAAACTATAACTCCTGCCTTGAATACTTCAAAAGTATACAGTTCCGGAATAACTGACTTTAGCAGAGCATTCCAGTGGACTATTGGCGGTACGAAAAACACATAAACAGAAACTTTTCATGTAAATTAAAAATTGGAGTCGGATTTATTAATATAGATGCTTATGAACACAATACTAGTGAATGATTAAAATTTAGCTAAAAAAATATTGGTTTCGTTACTCGGATTTTTCTGAAGTGAATGTTGGCAATCCGCAAATACTGTCTTCAAGAGTACTTTAAATGACAAGTGTCAAGTCCAAATGTAATATCAAATCATTCAAATCCAATTGTAATTATCCAAACAAAATTTAAAAGAAATCAGTCTAGCCACTTAGGAGGGTTATGTGAGAAACACTTGTACAGAAACTTTGCCGCCTCGCTATTTTGGTCACGACAATAACAATGTCATGAATTCCAGATGATAGGATAGTCTGTATATTTGCACGACAGACCTAAAAACCCGGCCATAGGATAGCGACGCATCTCTTAAGGACTCTTACCATTAAGACAGCCGGGCGCTTTTTGGCTGTCTCATTACTATCTAATAAAATATTTAATTTCATACTTAGGATTTACAATATCTTCTGTGATCTATCTGTCCAGGTGTTGGACTTGACTGCATGAGGTCCCGGGTTCGATTCCCGGATGGGACAACAAAAAGCAAATTTGATTAAATATGTGCCTGGCTGGCGATAGACTATCACACTAAGGGACTTAGTGTCTTCGGCTAGTCGTGGGTGCCATGGTTGTACCTCTGCCTACGTCTTCGAGGACCAGAAATGTAGACATCTAAATGTTCATTGCACAAATATCTGTTCCCGTCGAGAATATAACCCTAGCCTCATGATTGGTTGGTGGGTTTAGGCGTGTACGCTAACCAATCGACCAACGAGGCGGTAAATAAAATAAGTAGGTAGTCTGAATACTGATTTGATTTATGAAAAACTAGCCGATCCGGCAGTCTTCGTTCACTTTGCACTCAATATCTTCTGCCTGTTCTGCAAGTGGGCTTGACGTGAAGATTATTGTATTGTATTGTAGACGTATTATTGTATTGTGTTAGATGAGTTGCCCAGTACGTTTGCATGCACATTCAAGATTTCAAGGATTTTGGTCACTTTATACTGAGTACAACAATAAATCTGTAATTTCAAAATTAAAAAAATAAGATTTTAAACTTAAATCATCGCGTATTATTAACATTTAACAAAAAAATAAAAATGTTAAAAAAAACTAGGGGAAAATCACAAAAATATTAAAATTAAACTACACGTTACTGAATGACAGCCCAATTAGCACTTCCACTTTTATCTCTGCCACGAGAACTTCTTTCGCGAGTTAAACAAAGTGAAGCCTCAAAAAAATACCAACCAGTATTATAATTGAGAAGATTAATCGTAAATCGCGGTACCGACACAGATAGATAAAAATTTAAAAATGCCGAAAATGTGTTCTGCTGCTCTTTATAAGTCGCTTGCACCTATCTTTGAAATATCTGCAATGAGCATAATTCATTTTTCTACAGTTACATTATAAGTAAAAAGAGATAAAATAACATTATCACTTACTTTTGTATTAATAGCAACCATACCATTTGATACGTCTCCAAAAGGGCAATAAACTTTAAATCCATAATCTAGACCTTTTTTTATAATATATTCTTGAGTATCTATTATATTATAGCCTGTGACATTTCTAGGCCAGTTGAATTTGAATATTTCTTTTAATTTGTACCATTGACAAATTGGCAAAAATTCTAAAGGATCAACTGAATCCATTTGCTTAAATTAATATCGAAACTGGAAAATAACAAGTCGCACACACTTAGTATGTATAGTTACTGATACTGTTTCTAACAGAATATATAGGGAATCGTTATAACACGTAATACTGTTGACATATTATAGTAGGGGAGTCCAAGAGGGGATTCAAGCAGTTACGCAGTCGCGTCAGATCATGGGGTAAAATTTTCTTTTTCACGTTCATTTGTGGCAAACAAGCTACGAGGGAAAAGGGGATGCATAGAACTCAGCGTTAAAATTAATGAGTAAACAAAAAATAATAAATTATTTTCCTTTCCTTATGGTTAGATATTTTATAGCAATTTTGTATGCAACCAAGTGCAAGATAGATCCTATTTAAATGAAAAATAATTATGGAAATCGCATTAATTTATTTAAAGTTATGTGATGCCATAGATATAAATCACTGGTTGTACGATAATTCTCCGTTTTCATAAGTTTTTAACATTGCCTTTGTATGTATTTATTGTATTTGTATGTTTTGTACTTTATACAATTGAAAACAATTGAAATAAATGTTAAAGAAGCCCACTCTGTCAAAAATATACGTTATCTAACATAAAAAATATGTATGTCTACTTAAAAACCGCATTCGTTTATTTTTCGTTTAAAAACGCTTATCTATTTCTTTGTTTTTATGAACTTATGTACTTTGGTGGTGCGAGTTTTTCTAGAACAGCTTGTTCGTAATACATATAAAACAATATGGTATCGTTTTACTTTAACTAATAAAAAGTATAACGTAGGTATTCATATCAATAATGACAATTCTTCAATATTTACACACATTTAACATTCATAGCAACTGCGAGGTTAAGTAGGAATCTGCAGATGAATATTTCCAATTGCTTCACAGTTCTATATTGTTACATACCCACGAGTTACAAGAATCGATGCTATCTGTGATACTTATTGTGCGATACTTCAAAACTGTAAACCTTACCCGTCTTAATAATAAAATTCGTTTACTTTACGTACCGTCTCATTCCGAACAGACTTAGGCTACAAGCTGACGAACCTGGCACTGATAATGCACTATTGCCATACGCTCCGTTATTACAAGAATATCCTGGAGTTGGAAGAATGTTTGAACAAGTTACGCTGGGACGTTGTAGGATTATTTGAAGTCTGAAGACTCTGAAGAAGTCAGGGAGAGGACTAGAAATCCAATTCAAATTAGTTTTCTCCATCTCTAATAAATATTTATTGTTACTGAATTTGTGTAATGTCAACTTCAACCTTGTAGTACTTAAAGTTAAGACGCGTTTATTAATAGTAAAATGGCTGACTGTGGAAACCTGACACAACTGAGGGTATAGAATCGTGCCAGATTATGCATACGCATATGAATAAACTTTACAAAGCATACGCACGGATTTTACCGTTTGGCTGTAAATTTTAGTACCAAACACTCCATTTGGATAAAATTCAACAGCAGTGCAGCTTGTCGACAAATTTTCCAAACTAATACTGAGAATGGTATATCAGTTGTATTGCTGCCATAAGATCATTATTTATTTAATCAGCCTGTGTATTTGAGTGTTATAGCTGTGTATACAGCTTATATAATTTTGATTAAAGCACAAATATGTAGCTGTTAATTATGTACCTAAACATGGTGGTTGGTGGTTTATAAATGACAGAAACATGGTGTCGCAATTAAAAAAGAAAAAAGCAACACGGAGTTTATTTAATACTCAAAAAGAGAAGGTAAATTGAAAACATAACTAAAAAATTGTAAAACAATAAGTGAAGTTTATGTTTTACAAATAACAACATCTCAATGACTACCGTCTTTGTTACAGCACTTCTTTCACAGCAAACGTAAATTATTGTTAACTTTCTACAGTGGTGTTATTTAGATTGGTTAATTGCTGCCATTTGACCAATAGATATTTTTCTTTAGTTGATCGATATTTCTTGTTTTGTTGATGGACACTTTGTATCTAAGGTGGCCCCACAAAATCGCCATTAGGAGGCCATTACGTATCACCCCATTTTGAAATCAGTCTGCTTAGGAATACCGTTTTACGACCATTATGGTTACTGATTGCTCAATCTTACTGAAACTAATTCAAAAGACGAGAAAAAAGTCAAATTCTAGATCCTAATTTTTTCCAACATCGGAAGATATCGCTCAATATTTAAGAAAAGTATCTTAGGAGGTAGGTGGAGTGTATCGAGTGTCAAATGTCACGATCAATGAAAAGCCACATATTTTCCTCCACATTCATTATTTTTTTACACCGTTAGATATTTTTGACACTATTCGGTTAAAAATAAGAGGTTTAACTTCGTTAATTAAAGAACACTTAGGACACCTTGGTCAATCCTTGTCGAGGATGCAAATGAAAGGAGAGAGAAATGAAAGAAAAACATCAAAAAATTTTAAACCACACAGCGAGTTTAATTTAATTCGCTTAAGAAACAAGTCACAACCATCCGACTCCATCATCAAAACCTGAATAGAACACAAGACCACATCAACACTAACGTCTAATGACACTAAACATAAAGGTGTTACATTGAGTAAATACAAAGAGCATATTATACCAACTTCTAAATTCATCATCAGAACTTAGACACCACTTCTGCACTAGTCGAGATAAGTCTATATTAGACCCAATAACAAGACATAAATGCCAACGACGAATGTATATCTTTGGGTGTATTTTTCCATAATTATTAATGCTACATCGAGCCAAAAAAAAACTTTACACTTTCAATTTCAAAAGAAAGAAAGCTTTTTCAAAGCTTCCAAGATGTTAGAAGACCAAAAGGCCATATGCATCATAGTTTTTTAAATAAAAACAATTTTAAGGATCATGTCGTAATAATTGACGGAGATATCGATTAACGCACGAAAAAATGCATAATGAGTATACTTTCAGTATTAAGTTATACCAGTTGTATCGAAGGACAGAAATATAATATCAGGAATTGTTATGTAAAGCTCATTGAGATACATTGATACTAACATTGTACGAGTAGTTTTCTGGTTGTTTAAATAATAATTTCATTTCAATGGATTCAGATCCTCTGACATTTTTGCCTGTAAGTCGCTGGCATACATTAAATGAAGTAATAAAATTAGACTGGCCAGGAACAATACCAGGACACATTCTTTTGGATACTCAAGAATACATTATTAAAAAAGGTTTAGATTATGGATTTCAAGTTTATTGTCCTTTCAGAGATGTATCAAATGGTATAGTGGCTATTAATACGAAAGTAAGTTCGTTACTTCATTTTCTAATGTTAAAAAACGGAGCTTCGTAGATTCGTTAAATCCGTCTATTGGTATGTCACATTTTCTTATTTCCATATCATCCTTTATATAGTACATGTGAGCACTTTTTAAGATTTTTACAAAAATAAGAAGATATTGGGTTACGGATGTCTTTCGTACATGAAAAACAAAGTTGTTTTCTAATAACTAATAGCTTAATTGGTATTTTGGGAAATTTATACAAACATAACTTAACACTCTCAATATACGACTAGTGTATAATTTCTATTACGGAGCCCTTAATAGATGAGTTCTTTTCATAAATTAAATTAGGGGATATAAATCGCCCAGTAATTTTATTAATCTACCATGTTGTTTGCCTTAAGTTTTTCTGCTACCACTGTTACCACAACAGTGCTTGCGATTATTGCCTTATTATTTAGAGAGAAAAGCGTTTGGTAAACTTTCAAATGTAAGATTTCTAAAACCGCGACTTCAATTTAAAAAAAAACTGTTTTGTTAATATTTGGTGTAATTGCTGTTACATAGTAAATTATTTTGTGTTAAAGAATACTGAACGTGAAATAATTATACAGTATCCAAAAGACGATACCAGTGTTCTGGAAAAAGCTTTAAGAAATACAAAAGTAATAGATTGGAGTCACACATTTGAAATTTGCTGGACACAGAAATTCGTTGTTGAATGTGTTAAGAAGGTTATGGCTGAAAAGGGAATTGAAGAAGTACACACAATACCTTTGAAAACTTTTGTTCTTAAGAAACAAACACCTTTCGACGTCAAGTAAGTATTCTTAAAGTAGGAGTATACAAATAACAGGATGTAATTTTATACATTAAATCTGTATATATGAAAGAAAGTTGTGTTAGTTAGACTATTTATAACTCAAAAACGGCTGAACCAGTTTGGCTAAAATTTATGAGAAAAAGATTAGCACCAAAAGACGAACATAGGATAGTTTTTATCCTCTTCAACTGGGAGTAAACTTGGAAAAAAAAAACACTTATATTTTTCCCTCCCGAACTGAACAGGTAAAACAAAATTCACTGGAACAGCTAGTATACTATAGAAATAAGTGCAAGCACCTACAAATGGGCACCAGGCTTTTTTCTGTTGTCTGTTTCTCAGACACGACAAATCTACTTAACAATATGTACAGTATTACTTGAACGTATAATAGATAATTTTATGCTGCTTTTGGAATTAGCTGAAACAAAGTTTCCTATTAATAAATAATTACGCATGTTACACCACTTACACCATTAAATTTTATATCGAGGTGGGTTCTGAGGAGTTGTAAAAGTATCTGAGAAAATTTTTTACTTATTAATTATGAACTCTACATGTAAATTTGTGATCATTTGTTTCTAAGTAATACTTTATTATGCGATAAGACAAAAAATAAGCACACTGCTTTCCTCGTGGTAAGAGACAAGCGTGGCCTATAGACAATATAGCTGTGTTAGGTGCATCGTCATCCTATGATCGGGATGCTAAGTCTAATGTGCAAGTCCTCTTACAAACTGCTAGGCATCGAGGCAGATGGCCTATTATACACAAAGGGTAAGAACCTACACGAGGGAAAGAGACTAAATAAAATTCAGTGATTTAATTATGCACCTACTGTAACTTCACATCATAATTATTACGAGTATCATCATTAGCCAGAGGACGTCCACTGTTGGACATAGGCCTCCCCCTAAGAGCGCCACAAGTCACGGTCACCAGTCGATTGTATCCAGCGACTTCCCGCGACTTGACCCGTTCATCAGTCCACCGGGTGAGAGGCCGTCCAACACTACGTCCTCCGGTGTGGGGCCGCCACTCGAGAACCTTTCTTCCCCAGCAGTTGTCGGTTTTGCAAGCAATGTGGCCTGCCCATTGCCACTTCAGCTTGCTGACTTTCTGGACTATGTCGGTTACTTTCGTTTTCTTGCTGATCATCGAATTACGGATCATATCTCGCAGAGAAACATCAAGCATAGCTCTCTCCATTGCATGCTGACCGACTCTGAGCTTATTTAAGAGGTCCACATTTAGCGGCCAACTCTAAGTTCCATATGTCATCACCGGTTACTCACACTGGACTTTCAACTTCAACTTTAGGCTCTGTGATAATTTCAAAAAGATACCCTTTAACTTCTCGAACCCTGCCCACTAATAGATCCCTAAGTGTTTTGACTCGACGAACATAAAAACATTCATTTATATATTCGTAAACAGTTGTTGACTGCACGAGATACTTGAGTTACAGTGATCAACAGTAGACTACATCCGCTTCCAATCTTCTGTCATAGTTTAGAAGTTAACCAAATTTCATATAGTATAATAGTGAGATAAACAGAAAGCAAAGCCACGACAAAAAGAGAAAAGAAAAAGAAAGGATAAAGCAATTTAATAATAAACAACGTTCCTAAAACGTTTTATAAAAGTAAAAATGTGTATAAATCTCTTTCAGATTACCGCCAGGAGTATCATTTGAACCACTTACTACAAATCATGATCTCGAACTAATTAACTCCGTTTGGCCTCATCGGTATCCTTCTTCCGTGTGGTATTTTGAACTACTGACTAAATCAAATTTAGGTTTCGGCTTATTTGAAAATAAACAGCTAGTATCATGGGTGTTTGTCAGAGAAATAGGTGCTATTGGTCAAATGTACACAATCGAAAATAAGCGAAGAAAAAGATATGGAGAAATAACTGTAAAATTAATATCAAATATGCTTATGAGTCAAGGAAAGCCAGTTTTTGCTTACTCTGTGCATAGTAATAAAAAAGTTCACGAATCGCTTAAAAAACTGGGATTTGGACAAGTTAATGATATCGAGAATTGTACGTTTAGGAAGCAATAATTCTGAAAAAAACTACGGGTTGCTGGTTGTTGGAGAATTCGACTGCACTCGAACTGCCACAATATCTACTGATATCTGTTCGACCTTCTCTCTTATCTCCTGATGATGCTTCGGTTACGAAGCGAAACATACGTTGAGTTTTTTAGTAGTGTGTGTATTATTGGTGCTAATAAAACAATTTAGTGGTGGTGTGTGTTGTGTGGAGCTGGATATATTTGGTGTCTTTGCCTACCGGTAAATCCAATTCTTTCATAGCGCACTGTTTTGCCTGTTTCGTTACACAATAATACGTATGCATTTTTTTGGCGTAAAATTGTAAATTAAATAATTTTATTTGGATTTAAATAAGTTTCTTGTATTATTAATAAACAAAGACCAAAATAAGAGTGAAGTTAAAGATATGTTATAGTCTGTATCACATTGCATTACGAGGGCCAAACTGAAAGTTTTTAGAACTGGCAACTTAAAAGCATTATATTAAAAAAATAAGTTTAAATTTTGAAAATAGAACTCTTTACCAATAATATTGAGTATACATTTCATTCATTTGTCATTTGTTTTACGATTTGGCGGCAAATTGAAAATTGTCCGTGCATGTCAGAATGAATTTAAGCCGAGAAAATTTTCGTGTATGACTTTCGATGTCATATAAGTCAACAAGAAAGTTATGATAGACTTCGATTGGCTTTTCACGATGAAGCCCCATCTCGTGCCACAGTTTACAACTGGTTTAATG
>NJDD01005977.1:35830-60503 GCA_002245505.1 Calephelis nemesis | reverse complement strand
AAATTATTTTTTTATTAAATATATAAGTGTATCTGTGGCTAGCTCTACATAAAGCTCTATATATGATATATTTTTTTTTAAACTAAATAGATTGCGCGAGAGACACTTCCAAAATGGTGGTGTGTAGATTAGAATCGTGCAACTGCTTGGCGCCTATTAATTTTATGTTTGATGTTTTAAATCTGAGTTTAATTTAATGATGTTAAAGGTATAATTCGCGATCTTAGTGACGTGAAGTGTAAATCGCAACCGTAAGAATTTTCGTAATATGTTAGGTACTTACTGCTACGGAATCCCTCATGGGTAAGTCCGACTCGCACTTGGCCACTTTAATTTTTTTTATCTCATATACTAGATTGATAGCAATTAAATTTGTAAAGTATAAAAAATATAGTGATCCCAAGTTTTTTGTGTACCTAGTGCTGACTACTAAAGAGATTTTAAAAATTGAATTACGTATTACATAGTACAAATTTTTCAGAAAGTTGTTTATCATTATGACCTCCCCAGTAAAGTATAATTTACATTATAGAACTCATATTCTGAATGCATTTCAATTATGATGAATAGGAAACAAAGTTTTAAAACATATTTTTAACACTTTCTATCTCACTCAGGTATAGTCAGCTGCAATCAAGTAATATGGAAGGGGGAGTGACACACATATTGAATGTTTTATTAGTGACTCAGTATCATTCAATACTGATAGTGTGCGAGTTTTCCTGCTCGTGGAATCAAATACTTAAATCTCAACAAATGAGTTCAGATCCTTTACATTATTTGCCAGTGGATCAGTGGCATAAACTAAAAGAGACCTTCAAATTGGACTGGCCAAGGAGTATATCAGGTTATACTGTTTTGGACACTGAAGAACATATCATAAAACATGGTCTAGATTACGGATTCAAGGTTTATTGTCCTTACGGAGATGTAAATAATGGAATGGTGGCTATAAATCAAAAAGTAAGTCAATGTTTTATTTTATTGTTAAGTCGTCAGTCATTACAAATGATAAAAATCACTTCTACACTATGCTTTCTTTTTACTTGTGGCCATGGACCTCACCAAACAATTACTGACGTACCCAAAGGATCCTAAACGTTCGATAATAATCAAAGCATCTACAGGATTATTTCAAAATTCACAAATGCTATTCTTAAAAAATCGTTTGAAAAAGTGAAATATACTATAACAAACTGCTTCTTACAATACTGCAAAACAAAATTAATATTATGTTTCTTCACAGTGGTATTGGAAATGTTAAAATGTAATGATTCCGAAGATGCCACAATCAGCGTGATTGGTAGGCTAAAAATAAAACAAGGAAAAGAGTGAAAGTGAACAAGTGACTTTTTAATCACTAAATGATTTATAGGTCTGACGATAAAAAGTATAGTGCACATAATTATCTTTCATTATATGTATTTATTTTTACATAAAGTGGATGCAATGTGTAACTAGCAAAACGGGTAGGTCAGTATGAAAGCGTTCAAATGACTTATATGCGCAGCTACAAGCTAAAGCAATGTGTTTTTCGTGCACTATTGTGTGTGTGTGTATGTGTATATGTGAGTAGGATCCTTTTAAAAAGACCTATGACATTAGCATAAAAAAAACTTAAACAATTTTATTACAGAGTGATTTTCATGAAATACTTATACAATGTCCACAAGATGAAACAAAAAATCTTGAACTCGCCCTCAAAAGTACAAAACTCATTGACTGGCCTAACTCATTTGAAGTTCCTTACACACCGAAGCATGTCATGGAATGTGTTAAACGGGCTATGGCTGAAAACAATCTTGAAGAAAAATGTTCAAGTGTAACGGAAACATTTGTTCTTAACAAAGAAACTCCTTTCGATGTCACGTAAGTAGGTACTACAAATCCCCATGTTACTACAAATACTTTCCCCTTGTTGGTCCGGGCTCCTTTGCAGAATAGACCATCTGCCTTCCTGCCAGGCAGCTCGTTAAAGGCAAGCAGAGGCTTATATACCATAAGCATAGCGTCACTAAAGGCGTAACATCCGACTAGTAGGTAGAGTTCCGCAGCGACTCGCCCGGATTGGTACCACCGCCTTACCTATTCCTTCAGCCATAACATCCAATGCTTGCCGTTGACTTGTTACGGTTTGGAGGGCAAGATAGTCGGTAATCTTACTTTTGCTCGAGGCCTAACATCGCGGCCTCAGGTTGGCAAAGCACCATTACCACCTTTGGTATCCCTAGGCGGCGTGAATTTCTTACCATCAGGAAATCTGTCTGCTTGTTTGTCTTCCATTATCATAAAAAAAACAACTTTTCCGATTGTTGTAATATAGTGGTACATATTACTAAATTATTCCATCAGTACATTGCAATAATGTAAAACAATAACTTATAGTAGTTACCTCTGCTAAGGTACTCGCTTGATTTTGATTTGAAGTAGTTTCTTTCTCATAGGAGTCTATTTCAGTCGTCATTACAACGTGGTCTGCTTTTGCTCTAAGCCTAACATCCCGGCCTCTGGTTGCAAGGCACCATTACCACCTTTGGTGTCTCTAGGCAGCGTAGATTTCTTACCATCGGAAATCCGTCTGCTTCTTTGCCTTCCAATAATATCATAAAAAAAACTTTTCAATATTGTACTTTATCTTTATTTTTATATAATTTTTTACTGAATGTTGTTGTTTGAACTTTGAAGAAAACGCTTACAAGCGATGAATCCTCCATCTGTATAATTTCCTTAATGATGTTAATAGCTGTAGTAATTTTAATATGTTTTTTTTCTACAACAAAGAGTTTTATTATCATTATTTGCTTTCAGATTACCGTCTGGATTTTCATTCGAACCCCTTACTTTGGATCATACCGAACTAGTAGATTCCGTTTGGCCTCATCGGTACTCTACCTCTATCTGGTATTACGAACTACTGACTAAAGCCGGCTTAGGATATGGTTTATTTAACAATAAAGAGCTAATATCTTGGGTATTTGTAAAGGAAATGGGTGGTCTTGGACATTTGTACACATTGGACAAATATCGTAGAAAAGGATATGGAGAAATGACTTTAAAACTAATTTCAAATTTATTGATGAAGCAAGGAAAAACTGTATTTGCATTTTGTGTAGTGGGTAATACCCAAGCTCACAAAATGTATAAAAAATTGGAATTTGAACACGTACATTGTGTCGAATGGTGTACGTTTAAGAAATTACAAAAACTATGAATGGATGAAAATAAACTATCTGTGTTACACACAATTTAGTATTAAGTAACGATATCAGTAAAAACTATCTGAATGAAATTTTCAAATTATTTCTATACTATGTTAAAATAAATAAATAAATATCTCTGGACAAGTTACACGAATTAAATTTAACCCCAAAGTAAGCAAATGAAATGCTTGTGTCATGGGTGCTAGTCAACGATACTAATACATAAACGTAAAGAAATACTTAAATAGATACCAGAAAAAAAATAAACACCCAGACCCGGAAATGCAGACATCTAGATATTCATTACACAAATGCTTGCCCCCGTCGGGAATCGAACACGAGCCTCGCGGTCGGTCGATGTAGTAAGGCGTGTACGCTAGCCACTCGACCAATGAGGCGGTCATAAAACTGTTTTATTGATTAAACTTTATACTTACTTAGTAAATATACCTATTATCGTTTGTATGTTTTTATTGACTAAACTATTACGATAAAACCAAAAAAGTATTGTTTTAGGAAATTACAATATCTAAGCACGCCAGTGATTCTAATTTCTAGGGTAAAACCATGGCGAAGCTGTAACTGTCTAATTGTAGAAGAGATAGATTTATTTGTGCATTTGTGATAAATTTCGTTACCTAAAGATCTAAAGAACCAAGTCATATAATTAATTCACTATCAGAAATACGCAAATAGGGATAAAATTTATAAGTATATGATAGCTTTATCTGACAAAAATTACTACATCCATAGTTTAAGAATACTTAGTCATAGATTTTCAATCCAGGAAACTATTTTATGAGAGGGCTCAGCCGACAACCACACGGATCTCTTGAGGGAAAGAGATAACCGTGTCCTTCATACACCAGAGATGTTACAGGTTCGTCGATCTCCTGTTCCTGGGATACTAAATCTATTGAGCAAGTCTACCTGTTGCTCTGCCCTCCGGGCCGGAACATGACAGAGTCCTGGTGGCAGGAATGGGTAAGGCGGTGAATCTCTAGCCGG
This sequence comes from Calephelis nemesis, assembly GCA_002245505.1. Classification (NCBI taxonomy): domain Eukaryota; kingdom Metazoa; phylum Arthropoda; class Insecta; order Lepidoptera; family Riodinidae; genus Calephelis; species Calephelis nemesis. The sequence continues at coordinate 56,295 of NJDD01005977.1, read as the reverse complement.
GCAAGCTGCTACATAACATTCTACCAGTGGTATTGTTATCTAATACATAACATTCTCGTGTCACGGTGTGCGTAATTGAACTCCTCTGAAACCGCTCTACCGATTCTCTTGAAATTTTGTGAGCATATTGAACAGGTTTGAGGATCGGCCAACATCTATTTTTCATACCCCTAAGTGATAAGGGTGACCCAATTTTTTTGCTAAAATCACAATAAACGTATAGCAGAACAACGTCTGTTGGGTCAGCTAGTTAATGGTCTATATTTTAACCTGAGTTCGCCTTTTACGAGCTCCCCGCCAAAGAGACCTTGCAGAGTCTTGTATCGTCATAATGCACAAAGATAATAAATGAGAACATAGTTAGATATATTTTTGACCGACATAAGTCAAGTGGCAAGCAGAGCGTCTTTAAAAGTTGGAGAAATGGTTAACATCTGATGAACTACATTTGCATCAAGACTATGTTAATATAATACTTTAGCTGAAATGCTAATGTAGTTTTGTCAGGCGTCAGTATTTTGTAAAATTAAAAACATTGTGATTATATTATTCTCTTTGAATCAAAACAGAAATAAACGGAAAACACGAAATATCCTAATTCATTCTTATAACCCTTTTTAGGACCTTAAAATGATTAGTTTATATCTATATTATGATATAAAAATATTTTTTTTAATAGTAACTAAGAAGAACTACTCAAACTAATTGAAGTGAAATATTCCTTAGTCTTTTACTAAAACTCGAAATCTCTTGGACAGAGGCAGTTTTTAATTTTGTAATATTTACTCATGAAATATCATGAAATGTTAAGAAGATAAAAACATAGTAATTAAATATATTTAGGGTTCCATAACTTGGAAGGAAAAAACCCTTATAGAACCTTTTTGTCGTCCGTCCGTTTATCCTTCTGTCAAGACCCTTTTTCTCAGGAACGCGAGGAAGTATCCAGCTGAAAATTATACCAAATACACAGGTCTACTTTCTTTTGTAGCCGTAAAAATTCAAACGTGACAGCCGTATATACCGCAAATTTTCGAAACTAGCAAGGGAATCAACACCTACTTACTTCAAGTGAATTTAAAGTCTTGAAATTTGGCACAAAGCAACGTCTTATAGCACATATAAAAGAAAAACGATGTTATCTTAATATATATAAATCTCGTGTCACAATGTTTGTCCTCAATAGACTCCTAAACCACTTAACCGATTATAATAAAATTCGCACACCATGTGCAGTTCGATCCAACTTGGGAGATAGGATAGCTTATATCTCAATTTATGGTAAAAAAAATTAAGCCGGAACGGGCAGCTAGTCATAATATAATAAACATATGTTTAATTGTTTTAAATTTACTACACCTTTCCTCATAAACACATAGAGGCCAATTTGTTTTCCGAAAAAAGGGTAATGTGATTGTATGTTCGATTGTAATTGTTACTGTTTGTTATTAGATTTTTCTGGCACTTCCTAGCTCATTTCAAAAATTCATTTTTAATAGAATTTCTTTATTTTTTTTTTGTTTCAAAGTGATTCTATAGCCATTAAGTCCAGTTATGATGCTGGAATCTTATGAGATTTAAGAAAAATATAAAATTTTTAGTATTATTGACATAACATTAAAATCTATTAAGTACGTTTTTTTTGAAATTTTACTGAGCTTTAAATGGTGTAAATCTTATTCGTCCCTTTTGCCTGTTGTGTATAAATTAAAATATTAAGTGCCTACTATTCTTTTGTTGTTTGTTAGTTGATTTTAGTACTGTGCTTTGAAGTTTTTCATTACTGCATCTACTCTTATTTTTTTTAATTTTGTTGAGCAAAAAAAAATATATAAAAGCTTTTTGAAAAAGGACTTCTTTAAATATCTGACTACAAAACGTTAGTAAGCCTTCCTTTATGAACAGTTACTTTACTCTTTGAGTTAGCCTAAATGTCTATAGATAGTTTATTCAAATTTGAAATTAGACGTTAGTATAGAAATCATAATAAATATTCTATTCCTGTCACGGGTGTGACTGTCGGTATGGTAGTTATGAAGAGTTACTTTTGGTTACTCTACTCTTTGATGACAGCGTCATCACATGCGACATTAATGATTTAAAATAATTTTCTAACAAAAAAAAAGTGTTTCTCGGGATTGGAAATGTGCCCGGTTTGCGATGGGCTTACTACCTATCACATTTTGGGACTTAGTGTCTTCAGCTAGTCGTGGGTGCCCTGGTTGTGCCTCTGCCTACCTCTTCGGGAATATGGGCGTGAAGATACATTCATATTTATTACGAAATAAATCCATTCTCACATAAACACGTTAAGAATTTAATCACAAAATAAATTAAAAGTATCAATTCAGTGTCAATCACTCCAGTGTTCCCATACTCGACTGCACGTAACCTTAGATGACAATTAGTATTGTTCACGACTGAAGCATTGTTACGAATGATTTACAAACCACAACATATCTGATAGTGTGTCTTACTGAGAGATATAAGAACTAACATACGATTATTTATGTGATAAGGCAAACAAACTAGCACACTGTTCTCCTGATACCAGAGAAAATACTATAGACAGTAAAGATTTGATGATGTCCTGTGGCTGAGGTAGTAAGTCTAATGTGCAACTACTAGCTACCGAACTTTGCAAACGGAGAGGCAATGCCAAACAGCGCCGTTAGGGCAGCTGCAACAAGTTATCAAGTTGCTTTACAGTACTATTCACCAATGGTCATATAGATAACGATCCATTTAAAATATGCTTCAGTCCAACCCATCTTTATGATCTGTTATACACATTCTAGACCAAAAACAACATAGGGGAAATATGTTGGAAAGTTTAAGAGACGCAAACAAATTTAGAACTTGGGGCTCTACAATGAACGCTTATAGCAGTATTATTTCCTTGTTGCTAAATCTCGACATAATATATATGCAACTGTATAGCATACGTCTTAAGGTTGTCTTTCTTCAATGACAATAAGTAGTATTAAAAAATATTGTTTTGAGAGCTTAAGGTAACCCACCTGTAGTTCGATCTTCGTTACGGTGATATTGATCAGATGTCAGCCCGCATCATTGCAGCTTGGGGCAGTGTCGTGAGTAAACTGACTCCAGAATGCCTGAAGCTAAAAGGATAGGACAATAAAATCATAGTTGGGTCTGTTACTTTGCGTAAGAGTAAAGTATGGTTTGTACCAACAAGGGCACAAGCAGAGTTTGAATGTCACGAATATTTATGTTCTGAAATCGATAGCGTAACGCTCAAAGTTCGAGTTAAAATTGCTTACGTGAAAGCTTTCTTGTAAGTGCCCGGATAATCTTCAGGAAAGCTGCCTAAGGTGGTGCGATCATGTTTTGCATAAATCTGCAGGGAGAAATATAGTGATTGCGATCGACTACGTGCTTGATAAATACTAAAACTCTGTAAACCTTTTATTCAGGGTCCATATACGCTAAAATACGTCAGTAGTTTACTGTTTTTTTTATACAAAGCAGTCATGGATCTTGGTGACAAAAATACACAAGATTAACATGAATATGCTTTATAAGACTAGTGTTTCCAAAACACGATTCATTTCACTTTGCTCGACAGAAAAAAATCAAAAAGTTAACCCTTTTTTGAAAGCAAAACCCAACTGTCTACTTCAATTGTGAAAATATCGACACCAGATTTAACATAAACATAGATAAGTACAATACCTAAAAGATAAGGATTTCAGTTTTTATACTTTTTTCAAATTACTTTTATAGTGTCAAAAATAGTGATTTGACGCTTAAGATGTTTATTTTAGAGCGCAATGTTTCATAGTACTCATGGAACAAGGGAGTGCGGTGATTGGCTCTTCTGGCTGACTGAGTATGGGGCCTTAAGTGTTGAAGAGGTTGGAATAGTACCGAGGATCACTTCTACTTAGATTTACTATGATATGATCTATTAATCGTTAAACTTACATGTATACCCAAAGACTCACAATCGCATGAGTAAGTCATCGACGTACACAAAAATGTTCCTCGATTTTGCTGGAATCCCTTTATTAAATCCATACTTAGCGGCAATGGGAGCACTTCGGGAGTACAATCTTTTAAATATATATAAAAATCGATAAATATGTATAAAAATATATAAATAATAAATAGCCACTACATTTTGGTTAGAAAACGCTGGCTACGCACCGAATCTCGAATAAACAAGATATGTACGTACCAATGCATGGACACATCATTATTGTGAAGATTTCCGGAGGTTATAATAAAAAAAAGCAGATTAAAATTTGAATAAAGTTCTTGAATTTAAATTTGAGGAGCAATCAGGATAAACTATGGGACTATAATGAAAGAAAATATCAAGTTATAAATAAATATCCCTGAGCAAATTATACAAATTAATCTTGATCAAAGTAAAAAAATTATAAGCATGTGTTTTGGGTGTTAGAAAACGATACTAATACATAGAAATACTTAAATAAACTTACGTATCAATCTATCGATGTTCATTATACAAATGCCTGCGACGGTCAGGCAATGAACTCGAGCCCTGCGATTTGTCGGTAGCGTGTACGCTAAGGTCTAACCCCTCAGCCAACGAGGCGGTTATGATAGATAGACATACCACAAAAGACAAAAACCTTCGTAGTCGGGTAAGCATACGTTATTACGGAATGTTGAATGGATTACATCTGTCTAATGTTATTACGGTTAAATGCTATTGCGATATTGGTATGAGTAAATTCCTCTATAGCATAGTTCTCATGACTTAACTTGAAGGGACGGGGTTTCCACCTGCGACACACATCTTAGCTATTAGCATTTGTGCTGGATTGTTTTTTATCTACTTCGCAATAATGGATTATCAATGTTTCACTTGAATACAATCACAGATTATAATAGCTTGTCTTAGCGGTCGAAGTCATTTGTACTGCTTTTGTTTCTTTAATCGTCTCCAAAGAGAAAAGGGTTCTCAATTAGACTGTAGGTACTTCTTTTTGTATGTTTGCCTACTTTCGGTACTATAGCCACCGATTTTGATGTTTATTTTTAGAAAGAAAGATAAAGGTTCCGAAATGGTCCCACATATTGGATGAAGTCGTCACGTTAACGAAAATTTATAGATTACTAGTGGCCCCGGCTCAGAACGGATATAAAATATGCAAATAAACCTTCCTCTGCAATCACTTTATCTTTTTAAAAACCGCATCAAAATCCGTTGCGTAGTTTTAAAGATTTAGGCATACAAAAGGACATAGGAACAGAGGAAGTGACTTTGTTTTATGATACGTAGTGATTAAGTTTAACTCAAGTAGTAATTAGTATGATATGTATGATATATTACTATGATATATGAAATCATTTTTATCTATCTTTGGAAAAAAAAATATAATTTTAGGACGTAATACTTGATGAAATACTTGAGAAACACAAAAACAATTTGACCATTGCTAAAAGCTAACAACGTCACTGACTCGATATCAAATATTTAGCCTAGAAACGTGTAACAGGCCATGGTTTTGTAATTGCTGCCACGTACTTGGTTAGTATTAAACTTTGAATTAATTGTTAACTATGGTTGAATTAAATTAAAACTTACTGAACAGTTAAAGCTCATTATTACTTTTAAACCTCGAACACACAAGCGGTCCTCATTAAAACAACATAAGCCACAGGATATTCTAGGGTTATTATACACTTTTTGGAGTATTTACTTTAAGTCGAATATCGACCAAAGGGCGACCGCTACTTAAAATAAATACTCCAAAAAATGTATAATAACCCTAGAACATTCTGTGCTTTATGTTGTTTTAATGAAAACCGCTTGTGTGTTCTAGGTTTAAATGTAATAATGAGCTTTAACTGTAAATAAAATTTAATAATTTATTGATAAGAACGCCATCTTCATTTCTCAAGACCAACTACTTTGTTTTCAAACTTTTTAGTGCGCCTTCTGTGATCTTTTATCGTGTGTGTCAAATGCATGGTAGTGGGGGTAATGTTTTCTTTATTGATTTAATGTACTTTATATGCATTATTATTGAAAAATATTAGCGTTCTGCACTTCTGATACACAAAAACTATAAGTGTGTCAAGTTTTATGCTCCTGCGTCCGCGCATTTTCGTAAAAAGGAGTCCAAACTTTTAGCATTACGTATCAATATTTAGATTCTGGAAAAAAATATTTTGAAAGATAACACTTATCACAGCACTTATCGTACAGATTTGATATGGGTTTAAAAAGGTTTTATAGTACAACAGTTTTTTAAGTATTTGTTTTTTGTTATAAAGCGTTTCTTTAAAAGCAAATAGGTACGTTTTGAAATCAGACTTTAGTCAGTGTCGTGTAGAAATTGAGTTTAAAAATTCGATGAAACTACGATCGCATATATTATTTAGAATGGGCCAAGATGCTCTAAGTCTTCATACATTATTCAACAAGTGCTTAGATCGAGGTGTAGAACTGCTTAATTTTTTAGTCTAAAATCTAGAAATCTTAGTGGCCTGGAATATTTATTTTGACATTATGTACATTTGCGAACGTTGGTTCTGGTACCTTGGATAGAACAACTGCGTTTCTGCCTGACAAATCCCAAGAGGCGAGCATAGGTTAAACAGGTCATTTGTTTATATGACCACTAGGTATTAGAGTGGAAGTGGAGATGTGGAACTTAATCGGATAGGGATACATATATATACATATGTTTACGCCATTTCCCTTACGGAGTAGGAAGAGAGTATCGAGTGCCAGACTTGAGGATCCTGGCAAACCTGTCTAGCTTCATTCACATTTCACCCTTTTCATACCGCCTAACCTATTTCTAGCGCCATGATGATAATATCACGTTCATATACGGAGAGTAGGTCAGCCAGTGTACTTGCAGATGAAGTCTTACACCCTGGCCACAGAACAGCGATGCACTTATAACATCTATACGTAGTATCTATAGGACGACGCACTTATAACATCCATAGGTGGTATCTATAGGACGACTCACTTGTAACGTCTAATATACCAACCACCAATATTGTAAAATCACCAAAAAAAAATTGGTAGTATGCGTTTTCGTAACTGAACATATTTGTCCAAAAATAAATTATAAATAAAATATTAATTTATTTTCCCATAATAGACGTAATTTATGCTCAACTTTTTATACTCTAGTAAAATACCTAAAAATACGCAATGCGCGAGCGGCGGCCAACCCCTCCGCCCATCCCTTCCACCCCGCTTTGTTGAGTTGTAGAGTGTCCATAAGTTACGTCAAAATTAACGTAAACTTTAGGTCCATATATCTTTGACATTTTTAGCTTCCTTTAATAATGTATGACACGAATAAGTTATTTTACCTATTATGTTTGCCACGTTTGATTTTTTTGGTAAATAAAAAATATTGGTGTATAGGTGGTATAAAGACGACGCACTTGTAACATCTATAGGTAGTATCTATAGGACGACGCACTTATAACATCCATACTTAGTATCTATAGGACGACGCACTTATAAAATCTATAGGTAGTATCTATAGGACGACGCACTTATAACATCTATAGGTAGTATCTATAGGACGACGCACTTATAACATCTATAGGTAGTATCTATAGAACACGATTGTTTCTTACTGTCTGGAGAGTCGAGTGCTTCTTCGCTATTTCATTACATAAAGTACTAATATTATAAATGCGTAAAACTTGTTTGATAGTTCTTTTATCACATTTTAACCGAATCATGTTATGGCATATCGTTTGTGTGTGGCTATAGTTAGGAGTCTGAACAGTGCTATTGATAACATCTTTAAAATACATTAACCAAAATAATTTTAAATAGCGACGAAATTGCACGTTCTAACCACGCAGACTTATAATCTAATCCTCGGGAAACGTATATTAAAAACGTCACAAGTTAAGGCCCCATACTTAGTCAGTCAAAAGAGCCAATCGCCGCACTCCCCCGTTCCATGATTATTATGAAATATTGCGCTCTAAAGTTAACGTCTTAAGCGACAAATCACTATTTTTGACACTATAAAAGAAATTTTAAAAAAAGTATAAAAACTGAAACACTTATATTTTAGGTATAGTATTTATCTATGTTTATGTTAAATCTGGTGTCGATATTTTCATAATTGAAGTAGACAGTTGGGTTTTACTTTCAAAAAAGGGTTAACTTTTTGATTTTTTTCTATCGAGCAAAGTGAAATGAATCGTGTTTTGGAAACACCAGTTTTATAAAGCACATTCATGTTAATCTCGTGTATTTTTGTTACCAAGATCCATGATTGCTTTGTATGAAAAAAACATTATACTGCTGACGTATTTTAGCAAACATGGACCCTTAACATATCTGGGCGAATCTGATATATCTAAAATGTTATCTCTCTTTTGTTTTTGTTTAATTGGAAAAAGACAGCACATCCTATTAATATTATTAATGCGAAAGTTTGTATGTATGGATGTATGGATGTATGGATGTTTGTTACTCTTTCACGCAAAAACTACAAAGCCGATTACGATGAAATTTGGTATATATGTAGCTGAAGACCCAGAATAACTTATAGGCTACTTTTTTTCCCGGAGTTCCCGCGGGATTGGAACTTACGCGGGTGAAACCGCGGAGCGCAGCTAGTATGTACATAAAACAACTTTAATTTGAGCACCGCTAAATTCCCTCCATTGATTGTTTACTTTTTGTCCCGATATCTATACGAATTTTCGCTTAACTAAAACTATAACTTTAATTGACAGGCAAACCCAAGGGTAACATCTAGTCAAGTTATGGATAAATTATTCTTAGAAGCTTTGAAACTATGCAGAAGTGAGGCAAGTGCGCTCTTCATATTAATCAATATAATAAATTTTACCACGTCATAAGTTGCAAATTGTTGCTAAGTTGTATGAGTTACTAACGGACCCGGCGAACTTTGTATCGCTTGACATTATCAGCTACTAACAGTTTGTATGAATTAAAGCATTGTTTCTCCCATTTTCCACACATTTTTTCGAGTTTTCTCTTCATACGACAACAGAAAAAGAAAGAGCAAAATTGGTTCATCCGTTCAAGTGTGAATATAGATAATAATATTAATGTAGCTTAACAAAATAACTAATTTATCCACTTTAACAATGGCTAACACTCTTATAGCTATTTTATAAAACTTGATCTCATATATCTTTCTATATTATTATTAAACTACATACTTTGTTATATACTATATGCATACTCAATTATGCATGAATTTAAAAAAAAACTTCAAAATTAGGACGTTGCTTTCAGATTATTAGCGTAACAAACACAAAATTACACAAATTTGAATAAAAGAAAAAATAACCGTTTTTGGAATCGGTTGAAAATTTTTATCTCTTTTTCTCTTGGTCATCATGCGTGAACGTAAAATTTGTAAGTTTATCAGAACATTGTAAAATTTAAGAAAAGATACCAAGCAACAACATAAACAAACAAAACATAACATTTTTTTATTGATTTTCAATTGACTTTTTTCTTTCCTTGTTTGAAGGGGGAATCTCTTTAAGTTTTTGAAAAAAACTTCTTCAAAATTATCTATACTTACGCTCAAACTCATTAAATTCAATTCAGCAGTTTTAACTTAAAACTGAGCACAAGAAGTTAGACACTTCTGCATTTATAACCAAAAAATGTATCTTTATAAATGTAAAATAAAGTCAATTTATTTCGTACTAGCACTTTCACGCAGCTTGGCCTGCGTAACTTGGCTTCTACTACACCGATTTAGATGAAACAAAACCTGTGTCTCTCAGGGATAATGTATCATTCCAAAGGTGAAAGAATTTTTGAAATCGATTCAGTAGTTCCGGAGCCAATTCATTTCAAACAAACAAACAAAAATCAAACCTTACCTCTTTATAATATTGGTATAGATAAGTAAGTAGTGATGTAGCTAAAACGTATATCTATGGTTACAGCACCAATATTACCACGCTTTAAAACAATTGTCTTCAATGGAGTATGGAAGGGCTGTAGCCGTTTTCACTTTATAGAACCATTCCTATTATTAATGTCACATTATCACGTGTGACGCGATCTCAGTGTGTCTTTTTAATCAATTAGCTGAATCCAATGTAGAGTCTTGTGTCTGTGATATTGGATTTAAGAATGTGGAGTCACATTGCTATATTAGGTGAGGCTTCTTCCTAAAATCAAAATATTTTTGAATCGGATCAAAATCAATAAACAGTTTTTAGTTTTTTTATAATGATGATGAATATTAAAATACTGTTAGCCAAGTTTTATATATTACTAGCGGACCGCCCCGGCTTCGTACGGTTATGAAATATACATATAAACCTTCCTCTTCAATTACTTTATTTAGGAACATAGCGATAGAGATGCGACTTTGTTTTATACTATGTAGTGATTTAAAACTAAGCTAATAGCTTAATTGTAAAAAAATGGTTATAATTTCTATGGATGATGAAAATTAAGACACTATTTGTCAAGTCTATATATATAACAGAAAGTGGTATTAGTTACACTATTTATAACTCACTAGCTGTTACCCGCGGCTTCGCCCGCGTAGTCTACTAATTTGATATTTAGCTCTTCAACACTGCTCGTTAAAATTTTAAGATAAAGTGTAGCCTATATCGCTATCCAAAGTTTTATCTATTTTTTTTGTAAATATTAAAATCAATTCAGCAATTTTGCCATCAAAACTGAACATACACTTTCTCTTTTCTAACTTCACCTCAGATAAATAGTAGGAATACGTTATTGTGTATAGCAAATTAAACTGTATAGCAAGTTATGGAAACCTCTAACAGAGTTTTTTTTTCGAAATTTTAGAAATATAAATATCGTCTCTGAGGTCTAACCGTCCATCTTCGGAATTACTTCTTGAGATCTTGGGTTCTATTTCCAGTCCGGGCAACAAAAAAAAACAAATAAAAAATGTGAAGTTTCAATTTTCTACTAAATGTAACGTTGCCACTTGCCCGGGATTGGATGGGTGCCCGGCTACAGGATAGTCATCTACCACAATGTGGGACTTAATGTCTTCGGCTAGTCGTTAGTGCTCTGGTTATGCAGCATAATACCTTACTATTAGAACAAACCTTGGGTTTCAGCTTTGAATTTTAAGGGATCACAATGCCAATTAAAATCAAAGGAGTATGACCACGCTGTAACGTGTGGTCATAACAGAATCCTGCATTAACAAAAACATTCCTATTAAACCTTCTGAAAATGATTCTACTTTGAGTTTGACGCTGAGCGCTAGCTGATCTTCTCCCTTTCGTCTGTCAAAATATCTCCAAATCCCTCAAAGACACTTAACGGTTAGCCTGTTCCGCAAGTCTGTTGAGTCTGAGTATGGAGTGACCATTGCCGAATGCTAGCAAGTGATCATAATCCACAAAAACACTATTCTTGCCAACATTTTTTAGAGTTTCCCTCGACTTCCCCAGGATTTCATCATCAGATCCTCACCTGGTGACCATGGGACCACCTCTGAAATATACCCTTTCAAACAAAAAAAACGATTTTCCATACGAACATTCACTACCTCTTTTTACCCATTCTCCCTCATTTTCTAGTGATAAAAAAAGCACATATTCTTTCGTTTATCATAAAGTGTCTAAATACAAAGTTTCACTGTTACAGCTTTAAAATGACGAATTTCCATATGAACATTCATCCCCTCTTTTTACCCATTTTCCCTTATTTTTGCAATGAAAAGTAGCCTATGTTGTTCCTCAGAGTCTATCCTATCTCTGTACCAAATTTCATCAAAATTGGTTCACTGGCTTAGGCGTGAATACGTAACAGACAGACAGACAAAGTTACTTTCGCATTTTTATTATTCCTATCCCTAATAGGCACGTACCGCGGCCAGCCGGTACCGCCGCAACCGCGATGTCCCTATATTTTAAACCTGTAATATCTCCGAAACTATTCGTTTAATTTACATGCTGTAAAGGGTGGTATTGTTCTATATTAAATGTTAAATTTATTTAAGATACTTAAATAGATAGGGATTAATGCTGTATTGCTTAAAATCGCTTCGTAAATAAGCCATTATTTTTCGTAAAAAGTAAAGGATAAAAATTGGTTATTGTAGGTCATCCCTAAGAGATAAACATATACCATCACGAACTTTTTTGTAGACCTTTATAAGGTAAACAATACTAAGTACATTATTTTGATCTATCTTGTAGAGTTTAGCCAGAGTTTGCAATGCAAGCGCAAAAAATGTGTTTATTTACGACTTCGCATTAGATATCTTGAAATTATCAGTGGTTCTCTAATATATGAAGCATGTTATTATACTTAAAAACCTTCCTCTTGAATCACTCTACCTATTTAAAAAACACCGCATCAAAATCCATTGCGTAGTTTTAAAGATATAAGCATACATACATACAGACAGAACATATTATCTGTTGCTTTAATATACCAACGGCCGCTCTAAGAGACGTCAACTATTTTTTAATCAGCCATTTATTCGATATTTTACTAAATTATTTTTAATGGTAGGTAAAAATAATGTTAACTGACGTCTCTGAATGCGGCTATAGGCCTTAAAAATTGCGTTATCCTCACTAAATCTTAACAGCCGCACTCAGAGACGCGAATTAATATTAAACCTATCATTAAGTTACAATTTATTAATTTCGACACAATGACTGATTAAGAGATAATGAACGTCTCTGAGTGCGCCTGTTAAGGTTCTTAGGTTAAAATATTTCAAACCGCATTAGCTTCTATTGAGGGTAAATACATTTTATTTGACAGTTTACTTTACTAAATTTAACCCAGGACCATGCAAGCAGTTTTAAAAAAACCTTTTTTAACTAAGTCAGCATACAAAGCAGGTTTAATAATATCTGTAGGATATGGAATGCGAGAGGAATATAAACTGGCGTCGACGCGGCGAGCATGATTCGTGCTAGGGCGGGCGGGCGGTTATTCTGCCCTCGTACATCTGAGTACACGAGTAATTACTGTTATTATTTCAATTAAAACAACGCATAAATCCTCTTTCACTACAAATGATGACAATCTTTATGTATTGGTAATTGTACTCGAAACAATTTTCCTTATTATACATGTTGAAAAATTACCATTTCAAAAATATTATTTTTCTAAGATTTTCCGCGTTTCTTTCTGCCAAACCCGTAATTGACTTGGCCTCAAGATATATGTGTGTATGTAACAAAGATTTCTGTATTATTAAGAAAAAATATCTCTACAAAGAAGTTAAATAATTTATTAAAATTTGTAAACCGCATTTTAGTTTGGTATGTATATTAGCAGTTTTGATAGTTCATCTGTTTTAAGGTTTTTACCACACAGATGTATAAATTAACTGATTTTTTTGTTATTTATTACAGATTTGTATGCAGGAAAATATTAAATTTATCTTTTAATGATTATTTTTATATCCTAGTAACATTACAAATGCAAAAGTTTATGTGTTTATTTATTTGTTTGTTACTTCTTCACGCAAAAACTGCTGAACCGATTTCCATGAAACTTAGCACACATATAGAAGGATTTCACACAAATTTTGGTTAACACATAGAATCTCTTTTATCCTGAAAATATGTTCCTGTAGGATCAATAACCACGCAGGCAACGCCACAGGCAACAACTAGTTTTCATATAAAAAATCATAAAGAAAGTCTTAATTTCTTATTTTTTTATAAAAAAGTCTAAAATAAAAAAAGACCCTGTCTTTGTTTTTTAGAATTATAATTACTTAGTGCTCCTCAGCGCAATATAACTAGCCTAAATATATATCTTATACATTAAAATCGGTGCTCTGTGCATGAACCCTAAAAATACAATCTCAATTTGGATTACAACGTAAAACCAACAAGCCTGTATTTAAATGAAACCAAACAATGCATCAGTTCAAAAGGAATAAAATTGAAATCGGCAATTGATATCCGTAAACAAATAGCCATCTGGAAAAATAAAAACCTTTTAAAGCTATCAATTAAAGTCAACAAAAACAAAAAATCAACGTCGACAAAAATCAACGTCGACAAAAATCAACGTCGACAAAAATCGACGTCGACAAAAATCAACTGTATATTTAGGTCAACCTCAAATTGACTGATACATGTTTGAAGTGGGATTTTTTTATATTCATTACTAGCTTAAATAAATATCCCTGGACAAGTTACACGAAATGAATCTAACCCCATAGTAAGCAAATTATATGGTTGTGTTATGGGTGTTAGTCAACGATACTAATACATAGAAATACTTAAATAGATACCTGAATAAATATGCATCAAAATAATCGGTCATAAATTGTGATGAAACATTGTTTTTTATGTCACTTAAGCTGACTTCGTATGAGAGTTGAAGTGATTTCCTGGTTAAAGGTTAGTGATGAGTAACTAAATCGTCTCTGCGGTCTAGTGGTCCAGCGTGGGACTTTACTTCTAGGGGTCCTGAATTCGAACGCAGGGTCGGGCAACGAAGAAGAAATTGAAAATGTGTATTTTCAAATATAACGAAAAAATAATATTGCCCACGATTGGGTACATGCCCGGTTGGCGATAGTCCTACCCATGACATTGTGGTACTTAGTGTCTTGGGCTAGTAATAGGCGCTCTTGTTGTGATAAGATACTCCTTTTAAATGTTGGCTCTAAAGGGCCGCGGTGCACACAGTAATTTAAAAATTTCAGATTACCATAATCAGAGTCTGCAATCCTGAAGATTCTGATCATGTTAATATTTCAAGATTTAAAAATTCCCGAATACCTACTCTTATTATATTGATTATATTCTGTTAATTTTATTTTAATTAATTTCTGCTTCTTCTTACATAGTATTATTTCTAACAACCAAATAGGGTTGTTAGGAACAATAAAACTTTGATGTCCTTAATTTTTTTTTAAGAACTTATTAAAAATGCAATAACTTCCAGGTGCGCTACACATCATTTCACAATTTAGAACATATGACAATATCAATTACATAATTAAATTTCATAAAATAAAATGCTACTAATTTGTGGCTGATATGTTATAATTTATTTTTTAATATTATTAAAGCTTAATATTATTAATTTTCCATTTTTATGGGTCAAGTCCGTCTCCCAACCAATGACTATTAATTTTAATTCTAGTTAAATTTAAACATTTCAGAAGTGGTAGGTAAAAATGTGTTTTGTGTACTTTACTAAAAAAATTGTATGCCTAAAATTATTAAATGAAATGGCGCCGAACCCGAAACATTTCTTTTTTAGAGCTCATATGTAAATTGAGAACGTTCGTCGTATTCCACTAATTTCAAGAAAAAAATAACAAAAATAATACTTTTTTATTCAAAAGACGTATTAAATTATCTATTAATATATGGAGCATAGCTTAATCGGACATTGCCAACAATACCACCAGCAATAAAGCATCATACAGGTTATCCGGACAGAAATCCACCTCCATACTTATTCCTGCCGTGCATTGTCATATTTCAGTCCAAAGGGTATAGTCATAGAAAAGCAATACGTCTTTATCATCTGTGGTATTTGTAGACGACGATTGACTCTTACCACCAGAAGAGCCGGGTGCTTTTTCGTTGACTTTAACTGCCTTTTTCACAAAAAATATCATATCAAAGGAAACACGTAAACAGATCTAATACTTTGGGAGTAACAAGGTTAAAGTGGCAGAATTTCGAGGATACCGTATACGTGACACCAGTCAGCCGCATTTGCTCTCGAGATTTATCACCGCGATGCTCAGACGGCTGTCACTTCCATTATATTTTTATGATGGAAAAAAGAATTCACCGCCATTATTTTAAGTGGCCCACATTCACAAAACTTCTAAGATATTTTTGAATAAGATTTCCTTATGAAACAAATTTATTTTTCAGACGTACATTTGAACAGTTTAAGACTTTTTCACCAAGATCAGATTAGAAGATGATATCAGATTAAAAAGTTTATCTCATTTATTTTAGGTGCATTTAAAGTGTTTTTGGAGAATTAGAAATTTGACAAACTACTACTACTTGAAATATTTTCAAATAATGGTCATCATCCTAAAAATTCTAATTTTTCGCAAACAATTTTCCAGCTTATTTCAAGAAATTTGACAAACTACTACTACTTGAAATATTTTCAAATAATGGTCATCATCCTAAAAATTCTAATTTTTCGCAAACAATTTTCCAGCTTATTTCAAAAAATGAACTCATGTAAATAAAAAGTTAGTCGACTGGGTGATAGCACATTACTTATTTGCATCCAAAATAGATTTCATCTCTTTTTTTTTCTATTCATATGTACAAATAGTTGTTGGTATTTGATTTTCACTTGTTTATGAATTTGAAATCCTACGAATAATTTATAAGCTTTAGTTTAAGGAGCACAACCATGATTCTAATATCATTTCTATTATTTTTAGGATAGGAACCATGATTCGAAAGAATTTTTAACAGTAATAATTTTAGTGTGTAAGTGTTTGTTTCAAGGTAAGTTTCATTTATTTCTTCCGCTACTGTCATCATAGAGTATTTATTACTTTTGTGTTCCTGCCCGGAGATAAGAGTAGCTGGTAGATTAACGTATATACATACCTATCACTTTGGCTATATGTCAGCTTGGTGTCTTATAACCAGTCGTGTCATTTTTGAGTGTCTTATCCCTTAAAGAAGAATTTGCCTTAAAATCCTTTTCTAGAATAAGTTCAAACAGAACTTTAAATATCAAATACTAGTGTCTCGAAAATCTTAGTACCGCCCGTTTCGTTTTAAATAAATTCTTATAACTTGTGGTTTATTTAGTTAGGGTTTGGTTTTCCGATAATAAAATGTAATTCCGCTGTTTAGACCTCAAAAATCAGACGAGATTAAAAAATCAATACAGCCTTTGTAAATAACCCCACATTATTTCAAGTAATATTTACTTACTTAATATAAATGTCACGACAGTTTATAGTTAACCCAAGAACTCACGGAGCGGTTTTCGGCCTCAGGTTGGCAACGCACCATTACCACCTTTGGTGTCTCTAGGTGGCGTGAATTTCTTACCATCAGGAAATCCGTCTGCTTGTTTGCCTTCCAATATCATAAAAAAAAACTCACGAGACCGGTAATTTGTGCGGTCACAAAGCCGTCGCGATTGAAATCATCGCTCGCAAACTTGTACAATTGTAATTAACAATTCAGATTGTAATTAACAACTTTGATATATGATTTATGAAATGAAATATTTAATACTTTTTGCTTTTGTAATTTATGATTCTTGCATGCAATCAATAATTTTTATAATTGTTTTATGAAATTTTACCTTTTTTTTCTTACCTCTTTTTTTTGCTTTATATAATATTGAAATAATAATCTGTGAATAGCATTGTTGGCTACATTATTACTAAATATATTTTGTAATTTATTAACAATTAAGATCGATAATGTAAGCTGTTCGCTATTTCTAAATAAAGAAAATAAAAATAATTCTATGGGTGGGCGACCGCTGCCGTTGCCGTTACGTGTGTAAAACATGTGAGTGTATGTAAAATATGTAAGACATGTGAGTCCTTAAGTTACCTGTAAACTTACTTTTTTAATATAAATCTTAATTCTACAGAGCCTGTGGGCCAGCCGCCGCGGGTGCGGGTAAAAACTGATGAGTTCTAAGACACAGTAATACCAACTCAACTGTTCAGTAGTCGAAATCGGAACTATTTCTATTTCGTAAAATCTCATTCCGCTCATTCCGCTGTCGGTTTCTGAAGTATGAGCACTTAAAATGAAATCCAATTTCCATGTTAAGTATTGCTGCGGTTCTGGTACAATTCTTGACTTTTGAATACAAGAGTGACTTGCGTCGCTGTTTACTGGCCAAGTAAGTTGGTCGCACTGTACATAGTATACATGGAAAGACAATTATCACATGATACATATATTTTCCAATTTGTTTGTCTCTATGAGTCTTTTTAGACATCAAAATATAAAAAGATATGTTTACCCAAAATAACATCTGTGTTATACGTATATTCTTAAGCGCTATAGAATTTAAATATATTGAATTTACATAATTATGGAGAAAACCATTTATTCAACCAACTTCAACGTTATCATATATTGAATTGCATATATACAAGACTAACTTCCGAAAGACTGGACCGATTTATCTAACGTTGGTTTTGAATAATATGGTGAAGTCCAGGGAAAGTTTAAAACTTTGAACATTATGCCGTTTAAAACGTAAAAAATAGAAAAAAATTGCGAGTAAATTAGGAAAAGCAACATTTTAGTTTTTCTTTTCAAAAATAAATAAGTGGAATATAGTCCGCCTGTACGTACATTTATGTATATGAAAATCAATTATTGTTGTTCGTTAGTCTCCCTAAAACTTTTAAATTATTAGCCATTTTTTTAAATTATTTGTTTCGGTTTTGAATTATTTGTTCAAGTCCAGGGAAGGTTTAAAAATATGATAAAAAGGGAAAAGCTGCGAGGAATCTAGGAAAAACTACATTTTAATTTTTCTCATACTAACTGAACGGGTAGAAAAAGGTTCACCGGGACAGCTAGTAGTTTATAATAATTTACGAATTCCGTTAAAGATATTGTTAACACAGCCACACACATACGATACCTAGACCTAGAAATACAAATCATTTTCATTACACAAACGCCTGCCTATGACCAACAAGAAAAAAGTCTTTGCAATTCGTAACAAACACGACAACAAAATAAAACGACCACAAAAAAAAAAGAAACTGAACATCCGTCGTATGAGGAAATGTTCAAAGTTGAATCTTTTCTTGTGCTTAATAAATTTCCCAACACAATGGCTGTTACCTCATAATGAGTTGATGAAAATGTCAGCTCGTATCACTCCAATGCTACCTACTTCATTGATTCGTTTTTTATAACCCCTTTACCGTCGATACAAGAAACATGTGAACAACCTTTATCTTCGTTTGCTTGCAAAATATACTTGTACTTTTAACTAACACCAGATATGCAATAGAATTCATTTTCCAGTTTTTTTCTTAATTTAAGATTGATAGCTCTGTTGATACTTGAGGTATTTTGATAGAGTACTCAGCATTTAGGTATAATCTGTGCTCAGCATTGCGATTGCTGATTTTTGACATTTATACGTGCTATACTTTGTAGTTTAGACTTTGGTTGTACTACCCATAAAGTATATTAATAAATAGGAATAGAGTAAGCAGTCTATGCAGCTGTCAAACCAAATGTCAACGAAAATGAAACAGTAGCGCCATGCCATATCGCGTTCGAGAACAAAATGTTTAATATCTAGATGTATAAATATATATGTCATGGTATAACCTCTATATAGGCCCTTTATGAGAACTTCAGATTTAATTTTAGTGACAATAAAATATGACTGTAATTTGTTTATTAACAAAATTAGTGATTATCAAATTACAATCATTTTTATTGTCACTAGGAGAGCTGCATGGGGATGAAAATAAAACAGGTTTTTCTGTAATTTATTTAATCTTTTGTTTATTTCCCTAATAATATCTTAATTATTTCCCTCTTGTAACAACACAGTTTTATTTTTTTAAGTTGAATTTTATTTACTCCAGCTCTATTTTTTCCTTTGACCCCATCTTTGTCTAAATCAAATCAAGCGAAGAACCCAGCCATGGTTGTTTGACATCTTTTTTTGTAAAAACTCCCATTCACCGAGTCATACGAGGTGTGAAATAGGTGTAAAACATCAAAATCTAAAATAGAAAGAAATTCATTTAATTTCAATGATCATAAAATTTAATATTGTAAATGATAAAACACAGAAGAGAGAGTTTGACAATATTTTTTACATTGCTTCAACAAAACAATTACTAAATAATTCTGTTTAAATTTTCAGCCTGGTGTTATCGCTTCTCATGTTTGGGTCATATGACATTAACATGGCCAACTTGTTAAGTACATAATAAGAACGTATTCATCCTCGTTTTAATATATATATTACATAAAATTAATGTAAATTATAAAAGTTTTTGTAAAACTGACTGTTTAGTATGATGAAAGATTTAAAAAGTAAAGCTTTCATATTTAAAAGACACAAATATGAAAATGTTCTAGTTATAATGGTATATACACAAAGCAAAACTGAACAAAATCAATGTCAATAATGGTATTATGTAATATAAATTTACAGTTATTTATTAAAACTGCCTAACTAAACTTTATTTTATTAAACTGCCTCTTTGGTCAGTTGGACTTCTTCATATCTATTATTATAGTTAAATAACCTCCTTGGTTATATTCAAATTTGTTTTTCTGTACACCAATTAATTTTAATAATCTATTTAAATGTGCATTAAGTAGAAAATGAAACAATCATTACATAAAACTAAAGATAGCAAAACTACCATAAAAATTTTCAATTTGCATTTTAGGTTAGAATTTATCATTTTCATTTAAACTTTATTTCTAGATGTAAATGTATTTACCTTTTCAGAAACGGTTCTGAAAACCTACGAAACTTTCAATTCAAG
>NJDD01005977.1:15576-35414 GCA_002245505.1 Calephelis nemesis | reverse complement strand
AATATTGTAATTTATTTTTTGAAAAATAACGTCTTATAAAAATTTCACTTTTTCACTTCTTACGAGCGTACGCTAGTACACGCACACATTTTTTTTATTTAGAACCAAGTCTAATCACTGAACTCTTGGGGGACCACGAGCCCGGACTCTATTTTACGTTATCATTTATCAACCAGTTTGTTTGTCGTTTGTCTATTGATGTATCATAATTTTTAAATGGAGGGACAATGAAGGTTTATTGAAAATTTTAACTTTTTGGTTTTATTGTTAGATTATTTTTTTGTTGTTTGTGAATATTCTGCTGAGCACCAACTAAACTTGTTTTAATTGCATGCTATCTTATTCCAATGAAACGAGAATAAAAGGGATTTTATATTGCTACATTTTTTTAAGCTAAGCTCGGGCCTATCGTGACGTTTACAATTAACGTTTTTCGAGGGATAGATTAAAATTCTGTAGAAATATATCTGTATAAACTAAAACTGTATTTAGTAAAAATTTCAAAATAATCGGCTGAATGCTTTCAGTAATTTAAAATAGTTTCCATATTTTTGATCTCCTGCAAAAATTGCTTGTTTGTAGACTTATTCACTTTGTGCCAGTCGATTTATTAAAGGCAGGTAAGTATGTTTAAATATACTAAATAAATTAAATGGGGTAATAGATAAGGCATAACATAATTTACATATTTATAAGAAGTATAATTTTCATAAATTAATTTTGTTAGATATTGAGAAAATGCCGTAGCGTTTGCTAAAGCTTAAGGATTTAGCCGTAGGTCGCGAATTTTATGTATATTGTTTTTATACTGTGATTGCCGTAGCATTGATGATACTACCAATGTCTAGGAAAAATCGTATTTGATCAATTATTTTAAAAAAAGAATATTACGCGAAATTTTAATTTAAACTGTAGTAAGGGCGTTGTGGAATGGATGTATGTGGAATGTATACGCGCCAATTTATGATTGACTTTAACTTCGTACAGTGTATCAAAGATCGTACAAATAGGATCGGTTCAACTTTACGGTTGGTAACCCTGTTATTGTAGTGTTGCCGTATATCAATAATGAAATATAATAAAATGGCAATAAGGACTGCAGCGCTACCTTCCACACAATTTAAGAATTAAAATAATCAATTTAAAACTGCTGAGAACTGTCAAATTCATTGACCGAAAAGACCATGGTACTGCCATTCGTATAGGTACATACGCTTCAAATGGCAGCACACTTTAAAAGGAGTTTAGAAGGTGTTAAATCTGTAATGTACTAACAACTTCTAATTCTTATCTAGGTATGTCTTTATTGAACAGATTACAAAAAAAAATAAACAAAGTTTGTTGCTATTTTATTATTATCAATAATAAAATTGTATTAAACCCTGATGGAAAAAGAACGGTTTTACAACTTGTACGGATATAAATTGTTGTGTGCGTTTGTCTATGGCATCATAATCACCTCTGTGGTTTAGCGGTCCGGGTGTTGGACTTACAGATACTTAAAATTTTTGTCTATCTGTTTCTCTGCCTGAATTATGACCGCCACGCCGAATTCGCTGAACCTATCGTAACGGAAGTATTTACAATACCTTTTATCTCGCTCACCAAAGGGGTTCCCGTGGGAGAAGATTGACAATCAAAATGTAAATTGGGCTATAACTTATTACTGCGAAGTAGAATTCATAATTTTTATAATTCTTTTTTTTTCTATTTGTAGAATGTGCTATACATATTATCCGGTGTTTTTTTAAATTAAGTTTTGTAGTTCAGAAATTACATATATCTGTAACACGACACTCAGTTTAAAGTGACAAAACAATTTTTAAATCCTGAATTTAAAGAAATATGTGAACGTTAGATATATCGCCTCTGTGGTCTAGCAGTCCGGGTGTTGGACTTGAGTGCATGAGGTCTCGGGTTCGAATCACGGGTCGGCCAACAAAAAGGATATTGGATTTTTCCAATTTTCTAATTAAAAAAAATTTGGTCAGGATTGGAAATGTGCCTGGTTGGCGATAGGCTTGCCACCTATCACACTTAGTGTCTTCGGCTAGTTATGGGTGCCCTGGTTGTGCCTCTGCCTACCACTTCGGGGATATGGGCGTGAAGATACTTTTATAATTTTAGAGCAGGGGGCTTATTCCGTATCTTTTCAGTGTTGATCACTGGGTAAAGTGTGCATCAAACAGCTGTCAAATGACCTGTGACCAACAGAAACACAGATGAGATAGCAAATACAAAACACGTCATTTGACAGCTATTTGATGTTCATTTTACCCAGTGATCGTTATTAAAAATATACTGAATAGCCCAGAAGATGGGCTAAAGTCCGTTGCAGATTTCTTTTATTCGATAATGTGTTATTATTTTTTTAATTTGTTATAATTTTGGTTATATGATTTTATACTTTCGACAAAATATGGTGTCAACAAACCTTTTTAATCAGCTACTATGTGTTTACAAGATAAAATAATTAAAGTCTTCCTCAGGAACATACCTATGAATATGACCAATACATGAAGCACACCTTTAGTCATCGTCATCTGAGAGTTATTACCGGTTGCAATAGCTGTAGTGTGTGTTTAGTAGAGTAATAGTCCGCTACTCTACTTTTACATCTCTATTTTGGACCCCTTGGCATCGAATTTCACCTAAACGGATTTACCAATTTCGTTAATTCTGGTTTGTTAAGTTGATTATTGTCGCGGAAAGGTTCATAATATCATATGAAAAAAATAGGACAGGGCAACGTCTGTCAACTCACCTGGTTAATAATAAAAACGAAATTAATTTACTGTTTTTTTTTTCCTTTAACAATAAAAGTAACATTAAAGGATAGCGCAGACTGTTCACGGGGTGGAGCGTATCGGGTCGAGGCGTATCTCATTGCAAAAGCAAACTCAGGCGGAACGGAACACATCGAATTGGCTAGTTTTTGTTACTCAGCACCATAGAGCAGTGTAATAATGAAGAGTAGCCACTATACTTTAAAATCGTCAATTATGAAAAGTAGCGCCTCTGGTAGTTATCGTACAAAACTTAAGCGTTAAAATGTCAGTAGTAGTAGTAGTAAATAGAGGTATTCACATAATGATATCTTTTTTGTTCAACTTTGGTGAAGAGTAACGTAAAAAAATCCATATCTGGGGACCGGACGCGGGGTGCCGCACAAAATCCGCCTCGATGCTGCCGGGCGTAGTGTGCTTTGCTCCATACAACATGTGTAAAAGCGATCTAAGCAGATAGTTGCGCTGCGATACGACCCGTTCCGGTCTTTCAAAATGGGCGCTGTCGTTAAAAGAAAAGGAGTATACATAATGTCAGAAGCTGAGAATGAAGTCGAGGCAGAGGTTGACGTTTGGTAAAATTAATATTGTTTCAGTTTACATAACAATCCCATGGACGAACACACAAAGAGGCAGAAGTGTACGCCAGTTCTATAACAGTCATGGCTGGGATATCAGACTAGCAGTACCAGGTGAACCAGGCAATGACTATCCCGTCCTAAACACAATACCAAGAACCTCATTCTCTTGTGCTAAGAAAGCTCCAGGTAAATGTTTAACTTTCTATATTACTTTTTTATGATAACGGAAGGAATTCCATTCCATTCCGTAATGGATTACGGAATGGAATGGAATGGCTATTCCTTAGTGTTTATGCGTAGAATAAACCCCGCAGGGTATACTGTCTTACTAAATCTTGCCTCCATAATGACAGTATTTGGCACTGTCGTACTCCAGTCCGGAGGGTTAGGTTATTGTTAGACTTATAAATTACGCTTGGCAATACGGCCTTGCACCTTGTAAAGCACCTTAAACATTTATGGTTTCTATAGACCATGAGGCCGATAGATTACCAAGGGCCGACGAGTTTGATGGCCAACCGTCTGGAGAGATTTTTTGGGGAAATAAATAAAACACACTGTTACACGTTCACAGGGCGAGAGTGAGGCGCAGAATGTTCTTCTTCTTCTTGTACTGGGAGTTTCTTCCTATTCTTTAGAGTCCCAGTGTTTTTTCCTGGAGGTCCGACCGCGAATACTGACCCGGTTCCCGGCACCCGTATTTATACAAATTCGGGAACGGGATTCCAGAATATTCTTTACCTCACCCCCGGGACCATACTTTATTAAATTTACATGTATCAAATTGCAATATAGTACAAACCTTTTGTCTTACCTAGACATATTCTTACATACATAGTAGTGCACGCGGCGGCGCTCGGTTTTTAAGTGGCGGCGAAATTCCGCGATTTCCGTATTTTATACTACCCTGCCCCCCGCCGTCCTAGTATAAAACGTGCGGGCGCGGCGCTCTCGAATTTATTAGTATTACGGGCGCGGTCGCATGCATATTACATCTGTTTACTCACCCCTAACAACATATTCTAATTTTATTTAGATCGGGTGAGTGAAACACGAGAAATTCAACATTTTATTATCGTACCCAAACTTGGCCGATTTTTCGGCTATTTACAACACTTATATGCTTTGAATTATGTTAATACAGTAAAATTTAACATATTCTATAATTTGATACACAAATCTAGATAATAGAACCTATTTTAGACATAAATTTTCCATAAATCATCCTTGTTTAATAACATGCATAAAACATCATAAATCAATACAAATCCTAGTCTAAAACATCATATTCCAAGTTAAATTAACTATATAAACTATCAGAAAGTATATAAAACCATAATCATGTACAAAATAAGCGTTATATACTTAAATCAAAATCCTTAAAACATTAACATTTTACCTAACTTATATTATCGCTTAAGTATCAACGCGTGCCATCCTTCGGATTGGGTCACTCTCGCCGATGTGTCTATGGTCATTGTTTATGGTCGTCGTGCATTGGGGGGTTAGAATGAACCACCGTCGTCTTGAAACGAACGTTCGTTTCGGGCCGCTTATAAATGTCAAACTCAAAAAGCGTAGAACGTTCGTGCCAAACAAAACGTGACGTCGGCGATAGACGTTAGACGTCTGACGATTGACAAATAACAAATTTGATATTGACGTGTTTTAAGTCGTGTCGTCATAGACAAAATTTTGTTTTTTCATACAAATTCGGTCATTACCCTTCGTTTACACGATATCGCTTCAAGTTATGATTGTTCTAGCTTTATAAAAAACGATAACGTTTTGAAACGAAACGCATCGTCCAAGCGAAACGACGCGATCGCGCCGAGACGAAAGTGCACATTCTAACCCCCCAGACCACGTTTGTACTTTATTACTAGAAGTGCGATATGCTTATTTTCTATTTTATCTCACAGAAAAGGTTGAATGGCTATTAATAACCCGCGCGTTATTGTCGTGTTACTGAATTAATATCAACATAAAGCGCTTGCCCAGCTAGCCTTTGCAGAACTTGTAAAGTAATAACACGGGTCAAACTGGTAGTGAAAAATTATTTCTTTTAAATATTCAAAAAACTAGATATTTACACGTGACTTCACTTCCGTAGAAAATAAGTCGTATTTGGTGAACCTCGAACATGAGTTTAATAGAAACTTTCTTCTTCCATTTCCGTCCCTTAGTCCTCTTCCCTTTAGCTATTTAAGATTTTAACCAAATTGAGATAGCGATTTAGTCATGAAAGCGTGCTAGACAGACAGCTTTCTGCGTATTTACTATCAGTACATATTTCTTCATAGGAACTGAGTATAAATTGTATTCAAATGTAACTGAAATTCCATAAATCAGTAATATAACTTATAAGTGGATAATAAGCAGGCAATGCTATTGACTTCTACACTAGGCTTGGCAATACAGCCTTAGAAATTTAATGCACCTTAAACATTTATGGTGACTTGCTATATTGCTACTATATGTTAAAACAGTAATATTGGACTTTGTCTTTTTCCAGGTTATTACGCCGACGTAGAAGCCAACTGCCAAGTTTTCAGAGTGTGTACGCTAGGATCTACATTTAGCTTTCAATCGTTTTTATGTCCAAATGGAACCTTATTTAATCAAGCTGTATTTGTTTGTGATTGGTGGATGAACGTAAATTGTAAGAAGTCAGAACAATATTACAATAATAATGAAAAACATGGAAATTTAAGAATAGGACCACAACTTATGGTAGATGTTAAGAACATGCTTACACATTCAATGCGAAATCCATACGACAAAGTTGTCATAAAGAACAATTTGATAATGCAAGAGTATATACCACCATCGGGACAATTACAAGTGAATAGTGGTTATTTTGGCAATTTTGAACAAAATTTAGATAAATACTATATATATGAAAAACAAAGTAATAATGTACCACGTCAAAATGATCCAAATCTTGTAGATACATTCACAGCATCAACTACGTCACCACAATACATACCCAGCTTTAATGCTTTGCCTTTGAGAAAAAATAAATTCGAAAATTATCAAATACCTAACAATTTACATAAATCATATCAAGGTAATAGTGTATCAAATGTTAATACCAAACAAACTCAATTCAATACACAAAGAAATTACAATGAATTAAGGAATAACAAGGAAATGTCATTACGGTCTACACAGGAATACAAGAAAAATTACAATACAAATACTGCACAAGCATATTCTCAACTAGGTAAACAAACTCAAGAAAATTCTGTAAGTATTGATGTTCCTTCTACTGTCATAACTAAAACGTTAACATATCGCAGACTTATACCAAATGCCAAACAAGGCCAGCCTAAATCACGCATTACTTTTAAGACTTGGATTGTAAAGCCTTCAAGAAATGCAAGATTAACCGCAGAACCAACTCCTTATACTTACAATATCCCTTCAACTACTTTAGAGAATATTGTTGCCGAAAACTCTTATTTCTATAACAAACCGACTACTGTTCTTATCACCACTAATTCAGACACACCGACAGAAAATATCTCTCCTACAATTTCTTATAGTCCAATATCTAGAAATGAACAGCAACTCCTTATTACAGCCCCAACTAAATCTACACCGACGGTACCTAGCCGGTCATATCTAAATCCTATTTTAACTACACCACCAAAACCAGCACTTTTATATTTACCTCCCACTACATATAAACCAGCTTCTTTGTTGTACATACCATCTGACGAAAATGCTAAATTAAGTTCACAGTCAAATTTAGTTCCAAGCACGCAAATAACGAAGTTGAACTACGAAATAAGTGAGTCGGAAAATCCTTTGTATTCACTTACAAAGCAATCGCGAATAAATGCTAAACATAAAAATTTGACATTTTCTGACATACTAACCAGAGAGAAACTTGATATTACAGTAGATGATATTGTTAAAAATACTAACGCAATTATTGAAGCTGAAGCAGCAAAACAAACAAATAATATAAAACAAGATATAAAATTGTCTAAAAATTATTATCTGCCTCCCGAATCAGATAGCAGAAGTGGCGAATACTTAACGTCAGAGCCACCACTAGAGCTTCCTAAAAGTTCGAGATTAATTGTCAGTCCGTCAATTAACTTAGAACCTCCTTTAGAAATATCAGATGAACCGAAACAACCAGTTAGTCAGTTTGCCAAATTACCTTTTATTAAAGAATCTGTTCTACCAACTAATACGATAGAAAGAACTGTATCTTTAAAAATAACTATTCCAGAAAAGGTAGCTGATTTATTGTTTAAGAACAAAAGTGTAGCCCAGTCTGATAATTTAGAACTTTTAAATACTGGTAGTAGTAACTATATACTACTTAACAAAAAAGAAGCTGGTAACACAGGCAATAGTTTAATACCAATAGTTAAATTAACGTGGAATGATAATGAAAATTTATCTAATTCGCAGAATTTGGTGCTTTCATTTTTGGCTGATTCAATTTCTTCTGCAAAACAATACACAAACGCAGTAAAACAAGAATATCTCACACCGAACTCGAAATCAACTACAAACACTAAACCTAAGCCTTCACAAAACTATGATGGTACAGAACTAGAACAATCGACAAGTAGAATATCAGATTTAACATCTTCACAATATTCAAAAAATGGTAATATTTTATCAAGTATTAAACAAAGTAACTCAGATAGTAAACAAAAACTAACAAAAACATTTAGAAGCAACAATATACAACAAGAATCAACTCAACCAAAACAAGAACGTTTGATACAGGCACAACAAAATAAAAATTTAAATGAAGCTAATGAAAATTTTCAAATTAACTCAAACCAAATTTACAGCGGACAATTATATAAACTACCAGTACCAGTAGTCACACAACAAATTTATAATGCTCCCAGTGCGAACACATATTTAAACAAAGAATACAAAACTATCAATACCAAGGGCAATTCTCAAAATGAACAATTAAATTTGTCCGTAGGAGCGAACAAGCAGCAACTTTTCCAAAATCCTTCACGTTATGATGCATTTCAACAAACATCATTTAACAACGAGAATGAATTAACAGAAAACATACAAGGTTCTGAAACAAAGATATCAGCGCATATACAAGACAAAACAATAGGCACTATACAACATCCATTGGAAGATAACAAAATAATATCATATAAAAAAGATAAGTCATACCTAGTTTATTCCAATTGGAATGATGAGATAATCGGGAATAATATATTCCAAGACAATAACGGTAATTCTATTAAGATAAAAAAACTGCCCCTTAATGACGACTTATCTGATTTAATAACATATCAACTACTTCCATCAATAAGTTATAAATTGGAGAACGAAGAACAAAAGCAAAATATATTAAACGCTTTTGAGCTAAACGAACAAGGTACACCTGAGCAAACCATAAACATTATAGACCAAGATACTAATCAACGACAAATAAACACTGACTCAGTTGATCAAAACAAAATATTTACAGAAACACAACAATACGGCAATTTAAATACATTGTACGACGGACCATCATCATACTTAGCACCGCAAAAATCTATCGGTAACTTGGAAACACCACAAACACAACAATCTGAAGGTTTAAACACTGAAATTGACGATTTAAACAGCAATGAAAACTTTAATGGATATGCTAAAATAACACCTTCAAAAAGGTTTTTGTTTTAACACTAAAACAATAAAATGAACAAATTTTTAACTAACTTGTAAAAAGTAATTGCAGGATTAGTTTTAAGTTGACAACAGTAAATTAATAGTAATTGTGTAGCTTTGAAGTTAGTTAATTAATAATTTATGGATGTTGTCCATGTTTTTATCCCCGTGTTGGTCCAGGCTCCTTTGCAGAATAGACCATCTGCCTTCCTGTCAGGCAGCTCATAAAAGGCGAGCATAGGTTTACCGTGACATCCTACTAGTTAGTAGAGTTTCGCAGCGATTCGCCCGGATTGGTACCACCGCCCTTCCTATTTATGCCGCCATAACGTCCAATTCTTGCCGTTGATGTATTCCGGTTTGGAGGGCAAGGTAGCCAGAAAACTTAATTTTGCTCAAGGCCTTACATCCCGGCTTCAGGTTGGCAACACATCATTCCCACCATTGGTGTCTTTAGGTGGCGTGAATTTCTTACCATCAGGAAATCCATCTGCTTGTTTGACTTCCATTATCATATAAAAAATGTGTTCAGAGTCTAACAGGTAATTTCTATATGAAAATAAATTGAACTAAATCGATTAAAAGATAATAAGTGATATTGTGCAGGTATGTTTATAATTCAGTAATTCTAGTACAATTACGGACCAACCGATAAATACGTAAGTGATCTGTAACAAAAACATTTAAATTTTATTTAAGAATAAAAATTTAAAGAAAAGCATTCTTAAGTTGTTTAAACGTTATCAGTACGTAGTTAGTGTAAATATTTTAGGAAATTTTATATTGTACTGTTTATTTAAATTGTATACCTCCAAATACAACGTAACATGTTTAAACATTAAAGCGAAAAAAAGTTGTATTTTTTACAGTTATGTTTTTTTGTTTTTTTCTTATAATAGTACTTTCGTAAATCGAAAGGCCAACTCAATATCTCGCTATAGACACTTGATATATGTTTTATGTTAGCTAGGTAAATAAAAAATTGTTAAATAAAACTGACTTATGTAAGACTATCGTTTAATAAAATAATCTAGCTTAAAAATGTTATTTCAATATCAAAAACTTGTTTTGATTAACTGTCAAAGGTGTCCTAAAATATTTTTTGGAAAGCTTCAATGTACAGACGTAGCTTCTATTTATATTTATATGAATTTCATATAAATAAATGCACTATAAATGTATGACTGTAAATTTAAACATGTATTCTATAGTCATAGTGCCATCAACTCATCTGTTTTCAAAATCGAAACTAAACCACTATAGCATGAACCACCATTCTGCTGTTAGTTTCTGACTTTAGGAACAGTACTTTACTCTTTGGTTTCTGAAGCATCAGAATTACTATTTTTTTGGTACAAGTCAGTTTAATGGTACAAATAGGTCATAGACAGTCACAGGCTAATAAGTGAACTACACGTAGGTTTAGGTATTTTCGGGGCAAAAAATTCATTTTTCTCAATCAGAAATACTAAGCGTTGCGTACCAACTCTATGGTTACAGTAGTGTTGCACATAGTACATTAACTGCTTTCTGAAAAGTTGATCACACTGATTCGTTTGACCTCTTTCTTTTATCAGAATCTAATAGTAATTTATATTTTCATAGCCCTAGAATATTTTTAAGGAAAAAAAATTGTGAGAGTTTTGGCAGCATCGTTAAAGACGATAGTCGTAGCTTTTTCCTAATAATTAAATTTAATGTGTAGATTAATTCTTGTTAGTGGTGGAAGTTAGTAAAATTTTGCTCAGTTAGCACATGTGAAATAATAATAAAGAAATTAGTGTATCTTGTATTTCCTCGTTGCCTTCAAATCTCACAAAATAGTAACCATTTTATTCGCGACCAAGCAGAACATTCTTTGACGAATTAAAGCTACCTATAATGTATGAAACTTAAGAAGTTAATTGAAGATAAATAACAAGATAAAAAATCTCAAACTCAAGCCGTGGCAGCATGGCTTAAAAGTCTAACCTAGTCTCAGAAAGGGACAAATAAATTTAGAAATGTGTTTTTTCTCATTTCTATATATCTGTATGTATTAAGTATTAGTTATTTACTTTTATGCAACAACAATTTGAATATAAATAAATATTAAAAAAGATTGAGGCTGTATGCAATTTATTTGATTTAATTCCCTTCACGCAATATATAAAAAATAAACTGCGCGGCAAAAATCGATGATCGTTGCCATAGTAACTTAGCAAAATATCCGTAATAGTTATTCTATTGCTCTTGTTAAAGAGTATTTATATTCTTTGTTCTATTGTTTACATGTCGTCATGTCGTGATTGCTGTTGTCATAGAAGTGATACGAAAAGGCATTTTTAATTTATTGTAATAAAAACAAGAATTATTAACATATTCTCTGCAAGTAAGTAAAAACACGTAGGTATTTGTCAAATTGTGTGCGAACTGATGAAAAGTAAACTGGCACCTTTGCTCGAACCATCGACGACGACACGATTCATAATAATGGCGTATGAAATATATAAAAATAGTTTGTAATATTAATATAGTATTTAATGGTTAAAGGGTTAACTGTCGATTATTCATTTCATTTGCGTTACAAACGTTATTTAAATATCCTCCAGGTAAATATAGTTTATACTATGGGGAGATTATTTAGCAAATATATCTGTCCCAAAAACGAGTTCAATAATATCTGCCAGCCCGCACGCAGTAAAAATATCTGATATTAGCAGGATGCTCCCTGTAAATATGTGCCCATAAAGCGGCATCAAAATTATGTGATGAAAATTTACCTTAAATAATTGGGATAACCACTCAAAGCATAAAAATATGTGACAATATTTTTTTCAATTTAACATAAAATAAATAAACAAATATTATTTTAAATTGTCATTCAATAAATGCAGGATAAAATAATATTTAACTATTGTTTAATATATTTATGTCTAGATATGTCCTATATCAGCACCGAAATGAATTTTTCATTTAAGTGTGTAGATCTATTTTATTTGCAACAACCGCGTAACATTTTGAATTTGAAAGTAAAAACTTCTTTAGCGGCGTTGCGCACTTTTTTGGAATATGTAAAAACGTCTAATCTCCCGTCATATCGTCAGGACGTAAGAGGTCGCACTGCGCATGCGCGAATGAGACGGCGCGAGATCTAAAATAAAACGTAAAATAAATCTTATTGCTGTTTTGTATTGTTTAGACCAAAGAATATAAATACTCTTTAACAAAAGGTTTAGACATTTCCGAAGAGTATAGGATGCGCAATGGAAAATACGCCGCAATATACCTACCATTACATTCTCACAAGACAACATGATAGCAGATACTTATAACATCAACAGACGTTGTTCTATTTGTTCCATCTTGAAAATAAACTTTATGTGAAGACGAGCAATGTTCGTTGCACAGATAATATGACGACGCTCCTAGCCAATACGTGGTCTTATTTTAGCGAGTTTTTGTCAAGCCAAACGCAGGTTATTGATATGCAAATAATATTTGTGCATAAATGATAGTACTTTCATACTGATAATTAAAGCAATTAGTGCAAAAGTATTCCCTAACCATTCCAAAATATCAAAATGCTCAACGTTAATATTCAAGTTTTCCCTTCTGCTAACACCCCCGGAGTGCAACCCGTCTTTTTTAGTGTTTGAGACTGGCGACGTTTGACAGTACTGCTCCGATTGTCACGTATCAAATTTATATAATGTTATTGTTTTATTAATTGTCACACATAGTGTAATGTCGTGTTACTGATTATTTATGACATCGAGTGGTATGCATGTATAAAAACAATAAAACTCACAGTAATATATTTATGTTTATGACTGTACAAGGGCGTAGCCAAGTACGATTAAAATTTAGGTAATCAATTAAAAACAGTAAGTACGAGTATAATAACCAGAAATAGCATTACTTGACAAACATTGTATTTGGATCTTCACAAAATAAATTTGTCCACCCTTATTGTATATCATCCGTTGTAGCGGTTTTTGGTCATTCGGACAGTTGCAGTTCTATGTGAATATCCTTCCCCGGTAAGGCAGCTGACTTGTTTTTGCGTCTTAAACCTGTATAATAATACTTGATAATATTTTCCAATAATAATACTTATTTAAAGTATATTAAATCAATAAATAAAACATGACCCACTCTACCATGCATTTGACACACACAAACAAATATATTTATGATAACGATAAAAGATCACAGATGGCGCACTAAAAAGTTTGGAAACAAAGTAGTTTGTCTTGAGAAATGCAGATGGCGTTTTTATCAAAAAGATATTAAAATTAATTAATGGAATTCTGACCAACGGGCGACCACTAGTAATAAATAAATATCCTTGGACGAATTACACAATTTTATCAAACCTATAAGCTAGCAAATTTAATATAAGTATTATGGGTGCTAGTTCACGACAGTAAGGCATAGAAAAACTTTGAATATATTTAATAAGCACCAGACACAGAAATACAAACATCTAGATGTTCATAGCACAAATTCCTTCCCTGTCGGAAATTGTACCTTAGTCTTGCGGTTATGTGGTTGGTACAGGCGTGTGAGCTGACCCCGCGGCTAACGAAGGGGTGACAGTGATGTGTTTTAGTTTCATAATATTTTGTTTCAATTTTCCGACTCCATGAAAGTAACTAGCATCGACATTATCTGTTTATACCTGGCAATCCAGATATATAACAGGCAACCTAACTTCTTCAACTTTTCGACGCGGCATTCCGCAGTAACCGTAAAGTCTGGTGAAGTTATAAAAAAAGCGAGGTTAGATTAAAAAAACACGATATCATGCCATGCATTACCTTGACCTGGCAATACGGTGGGGCTTTTTCACGTTGACGATATCAAAACGTGGTAATGTGGACAAGCACTGGGACATGGTTTAAGCTACATTTTGATGTCGCCTCTGTGGTCTAGAGGTTCAATTGTTGTACTTGACTGCATGAGGTCCAGGGTTTGAATTCCGGAGCAAGCAAAAAAAAGAAAATTTCAGTTTTTCCAATTTTCTAATAAAAGAAACGTTGCTCGGTATTGGATATGTGCCTGGTTGGCGATAGGCTTGCCACCTATCATATTATAGGACTTAGTGTCTTCGGCTTTGGTTGTGCCTCTTCGGCGATATGGGCGTGAATATAGTATATACATTTTAAGGATTTCTTGTTATTTAGGATGTCAGACAAAGATGTGTTGTCTCCTGTCAGCTCTCTCTTAGAGGAAACTGTGATAGAACCTGCACAATCCACACTTCATATGTATTCCGACCCTCGTGTGCAATGGTTCAAAGAGCGTATACTTTCTTATATTGGTATGGATGACGAAGAAATTTTCTACGACATGCTGCAAGAAGGAGATATCAAGCAGAAGCTAGCGAACTTCGTCATGGCCCCTCTTCACCCTAATGAACAATCTTTAGAAAAAAGAACTTTTTTTGTCAGTAAAGTTATCGTGGACAAACTTATCCATGAAGACAAGGAGTTTACGGAATGGAGTAAGTTAACTTTATTTTTTTTTCATAATAGGTTTGAAGTATTGAAGGTAAATATAAAAAGAAAGTATTCCTTCAGAACATAAATAAACCAATCGAATTTAAATTATTATTCAAATTTAAAAACTTATTAAAAATCAACATTCGCTTTGAGTACATACGTGCAAGTTATTAGACAAAAGATAGACACACTCTATTGTACGCACGTCATTTAAAGTTTAACGTCCTTTGGTGTCTTTAGATGACGTGAATTAAGAACCATCAGGAAATTCGTCTGCTTGTTTGCCTTCCAATATCATAAAAATAAAATTCATAAAACAAATCAAAATATCAAAGACTAACAGGGTATTGCATCTTGAAGATGGGATATTTTTTTTGAGATAGAAATGTAAATTGAGAAGAAAGGTTTTTTATGGGGTTACAGCCAGACGAATGAGAGCTCTTATCCGGCACTAATTGAATTATCCAACAATATGCATTACGAGATCATTGTATTATTAGGTGATAATATTGCAATATACCTTTTGTTTCTTTTTTTATGGAAAACGGCAGTAAACAAATATACGGCTCCTCTCGTGGTAAGAAAGCAATCTATAGACACCATAGATGTTATAGCAATGTCGTTGTCCTGCTTGTGGCCGGGGTGTAAGGCCAATTGTAGAAGTCTGCCGTTTACCCTACCCTCCAAACCAGAACATGACACTGTCATTATGTCTGCAGAAATAGGTAAGGCGGGTGGATTCCTACCAGGACAAGTTGCTGCACAGCACTCTACTAGCAGTGTTCTTGTTGGTAATGAATCGTCTCGTCTTTGCTCGACTCTAATGAGCTGCAGCCTGCCAGAGAAGACAGCAGATGGTCTATTCTACAAAAAGGAACAGACCAAAACGAGAAAAAAGAATTCCTACGCTTTAATAACCTCTCTCATAAATAATTCAGGTATAATATCCTGTATGTGGCAGAGTTTTGCGAAGACACTAAATTGTCTGTCGTTGTCGTCATATGCAGTATTATATAAGTATAAGCACAAAATCCTATTTCTTAATCGGATAACAATATTTACCCAAAATACAGTGTACAATAAAATGTAATGTTAAAATATGTACAGCAAAAATAATAAACAGATTTTAATAAGCACTAGACACAGAGATACGACCAAATAAGTATCAGCGACTTACCCGGATTGATATCACGCCTTACCTATTCCTGTCGCCATAACGTCATGACGTGTTTCCATTTGGGTAGCGGTAGCGGGTTTACTTACTTTTGCTCGAGGCCGCAGGTTGGCAACGCACCATTACAATCTTAGTTATCTCTAGGCGGCATGAATTTCTTACCATCAGGAAATCATCATAATTATAAAAAAATATTTAATAAATAAATTCCTCTATGGGAAATGAAACCGAGCCTCGTGTATGTTTGGGAATTCTAGGTATATTGGTGAACTCTTCCACCTATGAGGCGGATGAAAGATATAGAGTTTTATATTATCCCTCTAATGAAATGTTAAAACAATAAGAAATTGCTTTACAGGAATCGTACCTCCCCCTCCACCCCCACCCATACAAAAAGATAAAAAGAAAAAGAAGAAAAAGGGAGGAGCAGAGCCTGAACCTGAACCAGACCAAGAGGAAGCTAAAGGTGCGAAGGGTGCTAAAGGTGCCAAGGGCACTAAAGGCTTGAAGGGTGTGAAAAGTGCAAAGAGTGTGAAAAGTATAAAAGGTAAAAAAGGTTTTCACCTTTTGATAATTATTAAAAAAAAAATAAGTATCTTCACACCCATATTCCTGAAGAGTTAGGCAGAGGCACAACCAGGCACCCACGACTAGCCGAAGACCCTAAGTCTCACAATGTGATAGGTGATAAGCCTATCGCCAACCAGGCACATATATTCAATCCCGAGCAACGTTTTCTTATTAGAAAATTGGAAAAACCCAATTTTCTTTCTGTTGCCCGACCCGGAATTCGAACCCGGGACCTCAGGCAGTCTCGTCCAACAACTGAACCGCAGAGGCGACCAGAGAGGTTTTAGGTTTTAATTATTTGATAATACATACTTCAAGATAATTATATAAGTAATGTTTCGAGACTAATCTATTCTTACTTTTTTTTAGATTCTGAGACGGCAATTGATGATGGTAAGACATACAATTTTGTAAAACTTATTCGTCATTACTGTATCTCTAAGTGATTTTTTTTTGTATGTTTTAACAACTATGCATCAACCAATTCAAACTAATCAATAAACCGTTACAGTCTACATTGTTTCGGAAATCTCAAAATGATCTTATCTCTTATTTGACGACTGACTTATCCATCACAACTAGTAGAGCAACGTCAAACAGCAAAATAATAAGCCTGATTTTGACATTTCGTCACATTTGTGGAGTAGTAATTATATTATTTTTTGTTTTTGGACGATTCGGCAGCCTCCATTTATTTTCCATGAGAATACGTTATTACTCATCTCAAAAGAGTATAAATATAAAAAATCTGCAAGTAGGTTAACCTATGTCAAATCAACGTGATTCACGTCTAGAATTCATAACCTCAAAATAGGCGTATAGGCGTAATAGGCTAATAGGCTTGTGTTCAAACCGTTCAAGAGTATTTCTTCAACACAAATGTCATCGAAGAGAAGAGTAATCATCGAAAGGGTTGACATTGGAAGACAAACAAGAAGACGCATTTCCTGATGGTAGAAAAATAACTCCGCCTAAAGACACCTAAGATGTAACTGATGCGCTGCTAACCTGAGGGCAGGATATCAGGCTACAAGCAAAAGTAAGTTTACTGGCTACCTTATGCTCCGGACCGGAACACGTCAATTCCAAGTACTGATATTATGGCGGCAGGAATAACTTTTGCAAGATTAAAACTCAGATCTATGTTTTTAAGGTTCCTATTTTATACTTTTTATTTCAATAGACATAAACAATTTAGTAGATGAGACGGACACCTTGGCGGCAACGGTAATGGATGTTCCCGACATCGACGCTGTGAAAACAACCATGGAGTTGCGGCTCCACGAGGCGGAACAGCCAATGACGGCGGAAGATCACTACTCGTTTCCACAACGTAAGTTTACCGCTATTTTTAACAGAGCTAGAAGACAAACAAACATACTAGCCTACATGAAATACAGATATTGCAATGAGCTCGGGTTCTATTATGTACCTACTCTTCTAGACTACAGGCTCATGCTAAAAATAGATGGATTTTAAGAACCACCGGGTGACATATAAGACGATATAGGAGCATAAAATAATAAGATTCAGTACTATGCCGTCACTTGTAAGCTGTCCAACTGAGTGCAGGTGATACGAGTAATTCAAAAGTGCAGGTAGAGTGAATCCATTTTAGACATTTATCTTTGAACGGTACTGTTATCATTGGATTAGAAGCTGTATTGAAACAGTATGAAACTGATGCCGTTCAGAATCAAGTGACCAAATTTAGCCTGGAAATTGTTAGTATCTTCACGCCCTTATCCCCGAAGATGTAGGTAGAGGTACAACCAGGGCACCCACGACTAGCCGAAGATACTAAGTCCCATAATGTGATAGGTGGCAAGCCTATCGCCAATCGGGCACGTTTCCAATCCCGACCAACATTTTTTTTTATTAGAAAAATCCAATCTTCTTTTTGTTGGCCGACCCGGGATTCGAACCCGAGACCTCATGCAATCAAGTCCAACACCCGGACCGCTCGACCACAGAGGCGAGAGAGGCGAGGCGAGAGGCGGAGAAATTGTTAGAATATCAAAAAAATACCAGATTTGTGGCACATCTTTTTTTGTCACATTTCTATCGATGATATCGATGAGGTAAAAAATAAATATCCAAAATGGACTCACTCTACCTGCACTTTTGAATTATCACCTGCATTCAGTTGGACAGCTTGCAGGTGACGGGATAGTGCTTAATCTTATTATTTTATGCTCAACCTTCAAGAAAAAGCGTTGCCTACCTTTCAGGTGTGAACCTTAAAGGTAGTCAGCATATCTGTGTTAAACTCTTGCCATCTTATTAATGAACACGTATTTAAGTATTTAAAATTCAACCTGGTATTTTAATCTTCATCATAATGTGATACAGACTAACATCATCTTAATTTTACTTTTACAATAGTCCACAGTCATTAATAAGACGGGCGTAGGTTCAGATGTCCGTGGGCGGGGGTGATTACTTTCCGTTAGTTGGGCTGCTTGCCGGTTTGACTCTTCTCATACTCCTACCTTGTCACGAACAGAGTGTTAATGATAACAAGAGCTATTTAAAAAAAATCTTATGTTACAGCTCCCGAAGATCTCGATCCGGAAGTTGATGGCACATTAGAATTTTACACAATTATTGTAAGTTTTAAATTTATTTACAATAAATCCTAATGTAGCTATAAACATAACCAAGGTTACAATATTAATAATAAATAATAACATGATCTCAATTTCCATTAGTCATCGCATCCCGCCTAAAAAAATAGACCATATTTGCTTATACTTTTGTTGTTGTGCTAGTGTAAGGAGAAGGTTCCTATAAAGAGAAAAATTGCATGGAAAATAGGAAAAACAATAGGTACTTTATTCTAATGTAATTTAGTCAAAGTCAAGCGATATAAAATTCGCCGAGTCGGCTAGTAATATTGCAAAATCAAATGGACAAAAGAAATCGTGAGTATCGACAGTAATCCATTATTTTATTGAAAAGGATTACTAGTTTTTTTTCGTTTTTTTTTGCCTGTTGGTCCGTTTGTTTCTTATCAATCTAGTTTCATTTACTTCGGCAAAGTCTATTTTTTCTATTAAGGGTTTTTATCTAGCCTACCTTTAATAGAGAAAAAACTACGAATTACTACGCAACCGAAGACACAGACAATGAAAATTTTGATTTGTTAACTCAGATTATTTTGGACTTATAACAATTAGCTTTCCAAAAATAAATTTGGTTGAGTGTGCCCTAAAAGGATGAGACAATTGTACCGCCCAGTAAACACGAACAAACGGCTCACCTTCAACAATAGTTACGGTCCTGAACATGAAAACAAACTTAAGTACTCAATTAAAACAGCAAATGCTATTAAACCTGAAAAGTCGAGTCGCTAGTTGTATGGGCTCCGTAAGTAACGGTACTTAACGATGTAGCTCAAAGTTAACAACCGAACAAAACGAACGTATTAAGAGTGCGCACTGAGCTTAATAAAAAAAAAATTAAAAAGTGAACAGAATCTTTGGGTGTATTATTAAATTTGCTTTTTTGATACCTTTTTTATTCTTCATATCATAAATATGTACATATACACATATGCGAACACACATACGCACACGCACGC
>NJDD01005977.1:0-15465 GCA_002245505.1 Calephelis nemesis | reverse complement strand
CACACACACACACACACTATGCTTTCTGGAATATTATAAAATAATAATTATATATACTATATAATTTAATGTAAAATATAAATGCCCTTATTAGATGTTTTATATTTAGTGTATATTGCGAGTTTCATAATGGACAATAACATCAAACAAAGAGTTTGTCTTAAATTTTTGAGTCAATGAAAATGTTGCAAAATGCTTACAGTGAATCGACTTTTTAAAAAAAACTTGTTCTTAAGGAGTAGTAAAAACATTCAAAAGTGGTTAAAAAATCCTTATTAAACTTTGAAACATCCGCAAAACTTTCTGTATCTCACCAGCCAATCCGTATTAATTTAATTAATCGTTTGGGTATGAAACATGTTCTCGCTCGGCTAGACCCAAAAGACCGGATTTTCCTCCAAAAACTCAATCGCATAAGAGTCGCTGAGGACATGCCAGAACGAGTCAATTCCGCGCCAATATTCATAAAACGCATTGTCGCTAGTGATGAGTAGCCAACAAGCTTCAGAGTGGCACCTTCCAACCGAACCGAAACCGTAAAAACCACATCAAACGCGTTCAAAAATCAAAGTCATGTTGAGTATTTTCTTTGACTAACGCAATGATGTGCATTCGAAATTATTGCGAGATTGTCAAATGGTAAATAAATAAAGAATACTAGTAGTCACCCATTGGTCGAAATTAGACCATAATAAATTTTAATATCTTGTTGATTAGAGTGTCATCTTTATTTTTCAAAACCAACTACTTTGTTTCCAAACTTTTTAGTGCGCCATCTGTGATCTTTTATCGTGATCATATCAATTGATATCACAATATCAATTGATAGTGT
The DNA here is from genome assembly GCA_002245505.1 of Calephelis nemesis. Lineage (NCBI taxonomy): Eukaryota > Metazoa > Arthropoda > Insecta > Lepidoptera > Riodinidae > Calephelis > Calephelis nemesis. The sequence goes on along the minus strand of NJDD01005977.1, from coordinate 14,633 downwards.
GGGTAATGTTTTATTTTTGATTTAATGTACTTTATAAGAATTATATTTTTTGAAAATTATTAGCGTTCTGCACTTCTCCTTTAAATAAACTATAAGTGTGCCAAATTTTATGCTCCTGCGTCCGCGCAATTTTCGTAAAAAGGGGCCTTATTTTTGGCATCACGTATTAGTACATATATTATTTGAGCGTTATGCGGCGTTTAAGAGAGCAAAATAACCTTTTTTGAATTATGTTAAAAATTATGAAATAGGTTTATGCCTAGTCTTAATGGAAAATCAAATATTCCTAGCACGTATTTACGCGACAAAAGTTTGTCTTAAGAACAGTTCCATCTTTGTTGGCAGAAGCTTTATAAAAAACAATTTTAGCGATACTGAAAAGTTCAATGTTATTTTTTTATGATATTGGAAGGCAAACAAGCAGACGGATTTCCTGATGGTAAGAAATTCACGCCGCCTAGAGACACCAAAGGCGGTAATGGTGCGTTGCCAACCTGAGGCCAGAATGTTAGGCCCTGAGCAAAAGTAAGTTTACCGGCTACCTTACCCTACAAACCGAAACACGTCATGACGTTATGGCGGCAGGAATAGGTAAGGCGGTGGTGTCAACCCGGGCAAGTCGCTGCGAAACTCTACCACCTAGTCAGATGTCACGGTGCTAGTGACGACAGGCCTATGCTCGCCTTTTACGAGCTGCCTGGCAGGAAGGCAGATGGTTTATTCTGCAAAGGAGCCAACACGGTTTACTTTAAGGTTAACGGTTTCAATTACTTGTTTAATATAAATGCATCGCAGTTATTGTTATTAATGTTTAGTTAATGAACTGTCAGCATGGATTAATATTAAACTTGGTATGTAGGTATGTATGTACTTTAACAGCTGGGCATAAAAATAATGTAAAAGTATTAGTACTACTATCATAGTACGTAATATACTATTTCTATTAACTTTAACCGGGACCTTGTGATTAAAATAATATATATTGAGACTAGAGGTACTGGAGATGAGGATAACACTAGAGAATAAAATACAATGGTCATAATTTTGTTGCGTGTTTATTAAGTTTATTTGTCGCTATTTTCTTTAAATGGTAGTATCAGAAAGTTACAAGGTGAAATGTTTGGACTAATCTGATGCATCTTAAATCTTCGGTGATGGTCAGTAGTATTACCACCAGTAGGGACCTCCTCAACATAGAAAATATACCGAGTATAAGCACCACTTATTTTAGTGAAAAAAAAAAAATCACTTGTTTTTCTTAGTTGTTTAAGTACTACAATTTGATAGTAGAGAATTTATGTATTTAAACCATAAATTTATATAAATTTTAATTTATTGTGCCAAAGATAAACCATTTTTTCTGATGTAATAAAATTTAATGGAGTTCTCATAATATTAATACGTGAAGCAAAAACTTTCAAAAACTTTCCCTTTTTACGAAAATTGCGCAGACGTAGGAGTATGAAATTTGGCCCACGTATAGTTTACGTGTATACTGCAGAACTTACTTTTTTCCGTATTAATGCTTATAAAGCGTAATTAATAAAAAGAATAAAACATTACATATAATATTGTACTACCATGCATTTGACACACACAAACAAATAAGTTGATGATAACAGTAAAAGATCACAGATGGCGTACAAACTATACTCATAAAGTTTGGAAACTAAGTAGCTGGTCTTAATAATTGAAGATGGCGTGCTTTTCAAAAAGATTAAAATTTATTATGGTCGAATTTCGACCAATGGGCGACCTCTTGTTATTATAATATTCTGATGTGACGGGACACTCCACGACATGAAATGGTCGGATGCCCTGACGTTAATAATTTAATGTATATATAGATACTTATTTCACCTTTCAAACCGGAACACAACTGCAACTGTTATGGTGGCTGAAAACATAGCTTATCAAGTTTCATGTTTAGATATAGTTAAGGCTAGGATATTCGAATGCTTTATATAACACATAATGCGGTATTAAAGAAATGTTATTACATATTTTACTGCATTTTTAATTTAAACTAATTTCAATTAAAAGGTAACCGAGGAAGTATTAAAAACTAGAACTTCTGTCTTCGGATGTATAATAATCAAATAAAGTTACAAATATTGTATATTAAGTCGTTAATTAATCTAGAACGTTTTTTGAGCTACACTACATATTATTTATCTCACAACGAAACATAGCATACTTGATGGTTTAAAATTGAATCAAAAACTGTTAACTTTCAATGTGCTTTAAGCTAAGTTACGGATTTTAAGACGTTTTTCCAAACGTTTCTAATCATCGTTTTTTTTTTCAAGAACACTAGCAGTTTACCCGTGACTTGTCACCGTAGAATAGATTTTCATACAATCTTTCGTCCTACTGTACCATTAGCGGTGGATATTTTAATGCCTGATTCTGAGTTAGGTCTTCAACTATTTACTTATGAAATTTCATAAAAATTACTCCAGCAGTAAAACCGTAAAAGATTAAAAGACAGGCAGCTAGGCATACAGACTTTTGCGTTTATTATATTAGTATGGAAGTATAGATACCTATTCGCCTTAAAACCTTTGTGTAGTTGCGGTAGGCCACTAGTTTTAAACATTTTATTGCCAATATTTTCCTTCCCTCGTTATAAGGGTTATATTATTCAACCGTTCAAACCCTTTAAATTTCCTAGAGTGCTGAAAAAGGTAGATTTGTATCCACAGGGACTAGTTTGCGACATTGCTTTGGCAGTATGAATAATATTATTCCTCGAAGGGCTAAGTAGAAATAACCGTTCATTAATCTTAGCCCAATTCGCCTTTTCAGAGTTTTTATAGTAATTTGATTTTAGATGGATAAGTACTAAATTTAATTTCATCTTTGAAATATTTAATATCTCTTTGTGGTAGCTATTAAAGAGGAAGAGGTAGACTCTTTTCTATATTTACGCTTACTTTAGTACGTTGTCTTTTAATTTCCTCAAAGATTGAACTATCAAACACAAAAGGGATTTTATATTTATTCCACATAAAAGTTAAAAAAAGAGCAAATATTCTTTTCACTTGTGTTTATGAATGAATGTCTATTTACGTTTGTCATCTCGTTTAAATAAAATACACATTTTCTATTTTTTGTTATTGCCCGATTCCTGAACCGAATCGACCTTAAAAAAGTCTAGTCCGACGTCGGCCTGCTAAACCACAGAGGCGCTAATGTAAAAAATAAGTATCTTCATGCCCTTATCTCCGAAGAGATAGGCAAAAGCACAACCAGGGCACCCACTCCTAGCCGAAGACACTAAGTCCCACAATGTGATAGGTGGCAAGCCTATCGCCAACTGGACATATATCCAATCCTGAGCAACATTTTTTTTAATTAAAATTGGAAAAACCACATTTTCTTTTTGTAGCTATACAGCAACATTTTTTTTATCACCATCCAGTTTTTTTCTGGGCATAAAGTATCTATAAATAAGTGCATTTATGAAAAAAAATAGGTATCTAGCATGTCAGAGCACTCAGCGCGTAGGTACGGAGCGCGCGCTGCCTATAAACATAAATATTTTGTAGACGACTTTGCGATGTCATATCTTAATATTTTGGTGTTGAGGAATACTAAAAGAAAAAACACGTATTTAATTATTTTCACTTAAGATCAACATATTAAAATTTGGATGGTGATTAAGTCAGGGTGTATACATATAATAAATAAAAATAAATAATATATAAAATAAATATCCCTGGACAAATCACACGAATTGAATCTAACCCCAAAGTAAGCAAATTATATGCTTGTGTTATGGGTGTTAGTCAACGATTCTAATACACCGTGAGAGCAATTCGCAATTAAATTTTCGAGGGACGAGTCAACAATCTATTTAAAAGCTGGGATTATGTCGATAAATGGCCACGCATGACTCGTTTTCTAAGGTGGGTACCTTAGAAAACCCGATGTATATTTTCAGGGCTCTTTGAGAACTCAAGGTAAAATCTACATATATGGACAGGCTGTACTTGAGTGTCACAAAAAAGAGGTTTTTAACGCAATTGTGCATTAGGTGTGCATAGATTAGAACTTTAATTATGCTGGAAGAATCAATTTTGATAATACTTTTTTGTTTAAAAGCAGATGTTTGGTTAGTTCTTTTAAAATTAAGATCCAAGGTGTTATTGATTTATATCTACGCAATGTATTATTTATATTAAATGTAACGAAATTTTAAGAACGAAAATCGGTTTTTGCAATTTCATAGCGATTAAATTATGAGGTATTATAATTAAAAATTCTATTCAATGTATTTATTTCTTCGTACAAATACCTACAGGGTTTTACCTGTAACGTGGGTATCACCACTCTTCATACAAATGCAGGAAATGTAAATACGTAAATGTATATTTATTTAAATTGAAGCATGTAAATTGTGCACGTTTTTTTGTTGTAATTTTGCAAATTTTAATTGCCTTTGTAACATGTTATTTGTACTGTAAGACTTGCTACGTGCTTAACTCTTACTACTTTCGCATCCTAGCTCTGCTATTTATATGTTGGTAAAATTTGATGTACTAAACTTATAATAAATAATAAATAAATAAATATCTCTGGACAAGTCACACAAATTGAATCTAACCCCAAAGTAAGCAAATTATATTATGCTTGTGTTATGGGTGCCAGTCAACGATACAATACACAGAAATACTTAAATATATACCAGAATAAATTTAATAAACACCCAGACCCAGAAATGCAGACATCTAAATGTTCATCACACAAATGCCTGCCCCCGTCGGGAATCGAACCCGAGCCTCACGGTGGGTCGATGTAGTTAGGCGTGTACGCTAGCCACTCGACCAACGAGGCGGTCAAATCAAAGTATAATGGCTTTGTACTGTTGACAGAAATGGAAATGTTAAGTGACCATAACACCCGTCAGTTTTACACTCCGAAGTTTTTGATATGCACATTTTCTGCACATTATCAGCATCTATTAGCATATAATTTACACAGTCTATTAGAAGACTCAGAACTTGCATAAAGTGCTGCAAACGACCGACGTAGCCGATAAGGCACATCAGGATAAATTCAGCATGTTATAGCGTGTACATAAAAAAATATAGTAAGCACTGAAAAAACACGCTCTTTCTCGAAGTTGTTAATTACCACTGAAGAAATTTTAACCTATTATATTTATTTACAGAGACCAGTTCCACGCGTCATTCAATACCCGAAGCTGCTAGCGTTTACCGGTGCTTTCACACCCCAAACGGTGGATCGGAATCATCGCTACATATATTTTATCAGACAAACTCAAGACGAGATACCGCTGGCTGAGAATAACGAGTTGACGAAACTCAAGATGCCAGAGTATGTTCTAGTTGGATGTGCTTCTGGCAAAGTTCTGATGAGCTTGGGACTGCAATTGAGAGAGGTAGTTTTCTTCAACATACATCAAAGTCAAACAACTACGTCCACACAAGTGCGCTTTCGTCTTCATAACGCATTGTGTTACTGTTAACATTTATGCGAGGGTCTTCAACAGCCGTGAATTTAGCTAAGCAATTAATTATTTAAAAAGCAAGAAGGTTGGAAACTGCTATCCAAATCGTCACTTTTCTAATTGTTCCTGTTATGTTTGTGCTTTTATTTAGACTATACCTAAGATGCTCGATAAATTTTGCTAATTTTTAAAAGTTTAACTTTCTTTTGCCATTTTTGTTTGTTTAACTCATGAAATGTTGGACGCGAGCCCACCAACAAATTATCGTTCAGCAGCGGTGTGAACTGTGCTCATTACTCGTTCTATGTTTTGCGCATGCGTTATAGTCATGGGCAGGTTACGTGTGTTATATAAATTGGGACGAAAAGAAACGGTAAAGCACACTGGTGTGTCTCATTTTTTAGGAACCCAATAGCAAATTACATGCAAATACCTTGATTTAATTTTTGTTTATATTGTAATATTGTATTAATCTCATTTCATATATTGAGTTAATAATATAAAATCTAGCTTATGAAATTTATTTCTCAACTCTTACACTGATGAAATAATAAATAAAGGTTGGTCAGGGGGTAAGCATTCACACTCAAACTCCATCGACCAGCAGCAGCAGTATGCTGAACATTTAGAAGTCTATATTTTTGGGTCTGCGTACTTGTTTAATTTATTCTGGTACCTATTTAAGTGTCTCTATGACTCCTGGACCTTTGACACAAACATAATATGACTTGATCGCTTTGGGGTTAGATTCATTTGTTTATTTAATATTCACAATTATTGTAATTAATTCACTATATTCCAACCAAACTCAAAGATGAATTCCGTTCCTTCGTAAATCCCGAGACAGCTCATCTTGTGCAACCAGGTACGAACATGCAATTTCCGGTCACTTGAGCTCACAACTCACTTTCAGCGCTTGATTTTCGCTGTCAGTTTTAGTTTACTGAATTTATCGTTGGAGAAGTGGGTGATATTATTATGTGAAAAACTGACACGCAAGCGATGTTCTATCGTATTTAGCGCTTAGCGGTATACCTTTCAAATATAAATGAAAAATATCATAAAATCTGTTCTAGGTCGCCTGCAATTAACATGTCATGAGATTTTTATATGCAAGCTTAATTGCGAAGCCTACTACAGTTAAAAGTATTTAATCATTCTAACGATTGCTTATTTTTACAAATTTTAGTACTTTTTATGTCATGTGATTTTTATATACAAGCTTAACCTCGAAGCCTAATACTTTTGTCATTCTAACGATTGTTTTTACTACAAATTTTAGAAGTTTTCTTAATATGTAATAGAAGTAAATATTTTACCTTTTTGCCAACTTTTTTAGAATCTTTTCTTTTTATATGATAAGACAGCAAACAAGACCACGGCTCACTTTATAAAAAGAGAGAATAATGGCCTATAGGTCCGTTTAAAAAATAGATAGACACGATAATTTTATTGAATCAGGCGTTACTTTGCGGAAATCCATTATAACAGATGTAAAATAAGCATTTATTTTGCTAATTCCGCTTAAGCAGTGTAGCTGTTGTGGCAAATAAACCACAAAAGAATCTCTTGTGTCGTCGTTCGTACGGTACAGTCGATTTCCTGAGGATGCCTCAGTGTCGAGGCGAAACGTACGTCGAGTGCGATTTGGTTTTCTCTGTGGTGAGTTCTTCGAAAAAGTTGGCGAAGGACCGTGACAAGTGGTTTTGTTTCCCGTATTCGGACTCTATTTGTGATCTGGTCGCGGAGGTGGGAGATGGGAACTTTAGGTACGGTTGTCACATGTAAAAACGTGACAATTTATATTGTTTTCCGAGTTCTTCCTATGTGTTTTGGTCACGGAGGTGGGCAGTGGGCACGTCAGTTAGGCTTGTCACATTCTGTCTCGTTTGAAGGTTTTATTTGCCACAACAGTTACACTGCGCGGAATTAGCAAAATAAAGGCTTATTTTACATCTGAGACACGATAATATTTCAATATTTTGATAAACTGTATTTACTATAATTAACATTGTTGGCAATATGGACAGTGGGAATTTGTTTAGGTGTGTGAATGTTGGTAAAATTTTTTTCAGTACCAGCTGTCCTTCGAACTTTGTTCTACCCGTTCTGTTTGTGTGGGAAAACATAAAATGTTGTTTTTCCTAGTTTCCTCGCAGTTTTACCTTTTTTCTTATCTTTTAAAGCTTCTCTGGACTTTCATAAATAAATCAAGACCAAAACTAGCCAAACCGTCTTAGCTGATCTCGAGTTTTAGCGCGACTAACGAACAGAAAAAAATTTTTCTAAATATAAAATTAATGTATGTGTAGCGTAATCATATTTTTGTATTACCAGCTGTTGCTTGCTGCTTCGCCTCCATTTTCACTGCAACCTGTTGTGTGATCTGTATTAGGTGAAAGTAGCCTATATTTTATTCTAGGTCACAATCTATCTGTTTTCCTAATTTCAGACAAATTCGTTCAGCCATTCGGGCGTGAAAGAGTAACAAACATACACACATCCTTACAAATTTTCGCATTTATAATATTAGTTGGAAGTAGGATAGGATGGTGGAAACTTATGATTCTAACGCCAAGCGAGGTCACTAAACCCAATGCGTATCAGTACTTATCAATTTTTATAATTGATATGTTCAGAAGCAACAATCCACCATTGTTTGTTGGTGAGACTAGATTATGTACCACGCTACAACATCTAGTCGATCCAGGAGGGTTACTCTAGAATCTCGATATCGTTCACTATGGAAATTGGAATTTCGTATGCTTAAAAACAATCTAGCGAATAACAAACTTTTTAAAAAATATATATATATATCTTCCTGGGCAAGTTACACAAATTGAATCTAACTAAAAGGGAAGCAAATTATAGCTTGTGTTTCGAATGTTACATACAAATACATTTATAGATTACTAGAATAAATTTAATAAAAACCTAGACAGGGAAATTCAGGCATCTAAATGTCCATCACACAAAGGGATGTCCCCGTCGGAAATCGAACCCGAGCCTCAAGTTTAGTCAGTGGAGTTAAGCGTGTAGCCTAGCCCTTTGAAAATGTATATTGCTAAGTATAAATTGGTAAAGTAAGCAAATTATGTGCCTGTGTTATGGGTTGGTCAACATTTTTTATACGTAGCAATACTTCACTCAGACCCGGCTAGGCATGTACGCTAGCCCCTAAACCAACGAGGCAGTTAAATTAATAAATAATAAATCTAAATAATAATTTGTTACATCGAATGCATTGTTTCTTTAACTCTATGTTAATAACTCGCAGGTGTTGTATTCGAGTACAGAATGTCACATATCCGATTTCAATTTTCTATTTGCACGAAATCGAAATTCAAGAATAATCCTCGTTCTTCTTCTCTTCTTCACTTCTCGTTTCAATGAACCGCCGACATCTGATGTTGACATGGCTTATGGCGTTGCGTTTAAATAGTGTGTTTCCATCTTTAGTTAATTCCATCCTTAGTTAATACGAGTAAATTAACACTCATGCAAGAATATTATGAGTTGCTTATTATTGTTTGCCTACTTTCTTTTCGACAAGATGTAACGACCCCATTGCTCTTTAATTATCAACTGGATTCTTCCACCAGTGCAATAAGTCATATCAATGTGCATCTATATGCTAAAGTGCCACAAAAGGGTCAGCGCTTACGCAAGCGTACGGTAGTTGGTAGACTTGCACATATCGGCTGTGATTCCTGTCATAACATAGCGATATACCAGGAAGATCTATTGTACCTGTATGTCACTGTTACCTCTTATCACCAGCACGGCCATCTGCTATCTTATAATGTTTATTAAAATAAGGGTAAGATAATTATTGTCACTTTGAAGATACTAATATTAATTTAATTACTTTTCAGAGTTTTATATCGCTTTTTGAGAATCAATTTCGGGAGATTGCTATAATGAATACGGAAACTAATAAGTCAGTCACCCGGAAGATATCATATTCAGGCGATTATCGCGTTATGGACGAGGAGGCAGCCCCTGAGGTAAATACCTATTTTGATAAAGATCATTCAAAAATTTTAGGTTTTGGGGACTCATATGCTTATTATGGTCGAAGTTTTGAAATTATTAGTAATGATAGTCATGATTTCTTTTGCGTAATCAGAGGCTCAATATATAGTCAAAATAAATTATACTTAGGAACATCAATTTCGGAGTATTTTTATAATAATGAAGAGTGCATCTAAGTTAGGATTGAATTCATTGATTGTATAAAAAATCATAAAAAATAACTCTAGTCATCTTATTATTAAACATAGACATCGTAAGGGTAAAGTTAGGCTTACGTTATAGCCTGTATTATATTGTAATGAAAACTATTATACCAAGATGAACCTTTTAGTACATACTTTAATCTATGTTTATTAATAAAACCTGCTTCATTAAATATTATCATGACCTACGGGTGATTTCAATTTCAGGTAAATTACCTTAGGCCATCTGACTATCGTCGCATGTCCAATATAGCTCGAGGAGAAAATGCAGAAAGGCGGTAGGTGGAGCTTCATATTATTTACTGCTAAAACTTAAAACATGAAAATAAATATATCAACAGTTCACTACTTACCAAACATCGTGTTTCAAATCGACAGATAAAGTAGCCGATAAATATTTTATAATAAGTTATCTTCCATGATAGTTTTCTATGTTAACAAAATTAAATAATTTAACCTATTTTCAAATTCAACCCATAAAAGTGCAATTTGTCCTGAGAGCTTTGCATGTTCCTAATAATAATTGTTGTCGTCTTATTTCATAATCGAACGGTCTTGTTCGTTTGCTTTTTATTTTATTTACGTTGTTTTTTCTTTATATAACAGGTATGACTTTATAATCTTACATTGTGTGATTTTCCACCGACAACCATAAGTAATAGGTTTTTCCGTTTTTTATAAAAAAAATGGTTGCCTGAAAAGTCGGTTTTACGGGCGAAGATTTTACGTGACGACGTCTTTTTCTCGGTAGAATATGTGGGAGAGAGATGCAAGGCAGCGGGCCTCTCTCTCGTTCGGTGACTCATCGTAACAGACGTGAGCGGAAGTTACACTTTTTCAAGAGTGACTCCGAAACACAACCTAATTTAAGACGTTGTCACGTCAAAAAAAAATAAAAAAAATAATGGGATCATAAATGATTCAGACATGCTTAAATTTCATTTTAATGGTTTGAACAATCGTTAAAGATTATAAAGGCAAGGGTTCGCGCATGGGCTAAGTTACAGGGTCATTAGTTTGATCAGTTTAGCATCAAAAGTGTATGGAAAAATAGTTGAAAGAAGGATGCAAGGGATGTTTGATGGAACATTGTTTGAGACTCAAGGCGGTTTCAGGTCTGGTCACAGTTATGGAAGAAGATTGTAAAGAAAGGGGCTTACATTTGAATGCGATGAAAACCAAAATTATTAATTAAATTAAATTAAATTAAAAATTATTAAGTATTTGAAAGAGATGTAGCCAGAACGGATGTAAGAGTTTTGGTTGATGATATAGTGCTGGAACAAGTGAATGAAATTGTATATCTTGGTTGTGCTTTTAGCAGGAATGGAAGGTACACCGCGGATGTAGAGAGGAGAGTGAGTGCAGGGAATAGTGTGAATGGAGCGTTGGGTAAGCTATTCCAAAGCGAGGTTTTGAGTCAAAAAGCTAGACTCGCTTTGCATAATTCTGTGCTTATCCCAACGTTATTGTATGGAAGCGAGAGTTGGTTATGTCAGAAAGATCATGAAAGTAGGATAAATGCGGTCGAAACGAGAGCACTACGGAAAATCTGTGGCGTAACGCTCGCTGACCGCATTCGAAACTGTTGGTGTTAAAATGCGAAAGGGCATGTTCCGCTGGTTCGGTCATGTGGAAAGTATGACAGATGAAAGATTGACAAAGCAGATATACAATGCGAATGTGGATGGATGTAGGTACCCGGGGAGACCAAGGCTGACATTTCACGATCAGATCAATCGGATATTATCCGAGGGTGGTGTCAAGAGTCTCCGAAACCGGCGTGTTTGTATGAAAAGGGTAATGAATGTGAAGGAAGCAAGACAGGTTTGTCAGGATCGTGAGGTCTGGCACTCGCTACTCTCTGCCTACCCCGTAAGGGACTTGGCGTGAAGATATGTATGTATGTATGTATGTTAAAGATTATCTACTTAATGAATAAATTTAGTAATTATTAAATGAAAAATGAAAATTATTTATTTGCGGAATATGTGTATTACGAGGGTCAAACTGAAAGTTCTTAGAAAATCAAAAACAAAACATTCTAGCAAGTTATTAGTTTTATTATAACTTTTCAAAATAGCGTCCATTTACATCAATACATCGCTGCATTCGATGGAACCATTGAGAAAAGCACCTTGCCCACTCGGCCTTAGGGGTCTCTTCGACGGCGTTTTGAAACGCAGACACTGCTTCTTCGGCGTCCATAAAATGTTTTCCTCGAAGTTTTTCTTTTATTTTCGGTAATAAATAAAAATCGCAGGGTGCGAAGTCAGGGCTATACGGCGGGTGACCCAGTAATTCCACGTCTGAGGTCGCCAAATAGTCGATCGTTTGCCTAGCGGTGTGCGACGAGGCATTGTCGTGATGAAGGAGGATCCTGCTGCGAGGTCGTTTCTCTCGAACTTTTTCCAAGACAAGTGGCAAACAGTTGTTAGTGTACCACTCTGCATTAACCGTTTTCTGATCCTCACAACTGTCGCGTAATGACCTGTCTTTCCGAAGAACGAGGCCACCATCTTTTTTCCAACACTTCGACCTCTCTTCACTTTAGTTGGCAACTCTTCGGAAGGAAACACCCACTGAGCAGACTGTCTTTTGGTTTCCGGATCATAACAGTAAATCCAGCTTTCGTCACCCGTTTGTATGTCGAACACAGCATTTGAGTCACCTCCGTTAAATGTTTGGATCATTTCTCGGCACCAATCAACACGGCGAAGTTTTTGATCCTCGGTCAAATTATGCGGTATCCAGCGGGCACATAGCTTCCTGACCGCTAAATGTTCATGGAGGATTTTGTGCACTTGACTCATACCTATGCCTAGACTTGTCCGAATCTGCTGATAGGTCACTCTTTTGTCAGTCTATATCATACGCCGCACAACACTGATATTGTCTTCAGTCGTCGCTGTAGAAGGCCGTCCCTCACGCAAATCATCGGTGAGATTAGTTCGACCACGTTTGAATTCATTGAACCAGTTGTAAACTGTGGCACGAGATGGGGCTTCATCGTGAAAAGCCAATCGAAGTCTATCATAACTTTCTTGTTGACTTATATGACATCGAAAGTCATAAAAAATCATTGCACGAAAATTTTCTCGGCTTAAATTCATTCTGACGTGCACAGACAATTTTCAATTTGCCGCCAAATCGTAAAACAAATGACAAATGAATGAAATGTATACTCAATATTATTGGTAAAGAGTTCTATTTTCAAAATGTAAACTTATTTTTTTAATATAATGCTTTTAAGTTGCCAGTTCTAAAAACTTTCAGTTTGGTCCTCGTATTCTACCACATTGTGGTGTGCAAATATTTATTTAAATTTAGAGGATTTAAATATGTATATGCACTAGTGGTCGCTCATTGGTCGAAATTCAACAATTATAAATTTAAATATCTTGTTGATAAGAACGCCACCTTTATTTTTCAAGACCAATTTCTTTGTTTCCGGAATAGTTAGTGCGCCATCTGTGATCTTTTATCGTGAACATCAAAATACACCCTGACTTTTTAATCACCATCCAAATTTTAACATGTTGATCTTAAGTGAAAATAATTAAATACGTGTTTTTTCTTTTAGTGTCCCTCAATACTAAATATTAAGATTTGACATCGCAAATATTGATGTTTATGGGCAACGCGCGCTCCGTACCTACGCGCTGAGTGCTCTGACATGCTAGATAGCTACCTGCTAGATACCTATTTTTTTTCATTAATGGACTTATCTATAGATACTTTATGCCCAGAAAAAATTTGGATGGTGCTAAAAAAATCTTGCTGTATTTGTTTGTGTGTGTCAAATGCATGGAAGTGTGGGTAATGTTTTATTTATTTATTTAATGTACTTTATAAGCGTTATTATATACATAATATATACAATAATAATAATAATTTATATATATATATTGTAAATAATAATATATATAGCAATTGATATATATATATAAATCAATTGCTGTTCGTTAATCTCGCTAAAACTCGAGAACGGCTGAACCGATTTGGCTCCTATTGGTTTTGAATTATTTGTAGAAGTCCCGGGAAGGTTTAAAAGGTAAGAAATAAGAAAAAAACTGTGAGGAAACTAGGAAAACCAACATTTAAAATTTTCCCATACAAACGGAGCGGGTGGAACGAAGTTCGCCGGGACAACTAGTATAAAAAATATATAAATATAGCGTTCTTCACTTCTCCTACGCATAAACTATGTGTGCCAAATTTCATGCTCCTCCGTTAGCGCAATTTCCGTAAAAAGGGGTCCAAAGTTTTGGCATCACGTATTATTATACAGATTATAACATTTAAGTCACAGCACTTGTTTGTAATTTTAATAGATATTTTATTTATTTATGTGTTTGTTAAGCCTCATGATTTATTACAAATAAAAGTAGATTAATTTTAATCCTATCTACTGTATACTACCAACGTTTCCAACCCTAGCCAGACATGAGAAGAAACGGCAAAACAAACTGATAACTAAGTGATGATAATATGCTCTCTTGAGTCTCTGTAGTTATCATCTACCACCAGATCGTAATCGCGACCGCATACTGAGAAAATCGTTAACGGGCTCGTCTTTTTAAAATTAATCATAACATTATAACATAAATTACAAAAAAATAAAAATCCATGCATATAGAGAACCCTTCAACGACTATTCATAATTACAATCATGTCACTTTTGAAGAAGGAATTTTCATTTTAAAAATTTCACCAAATAGGAGCACAATTCTGGACACGTTCATCGTTTATATACCATTACCATAACATTATTTTGGAATTAAGTTCTCGTTTATTTGGATTTCTAGTTCTTTAGTCTCTTATTTGAACTAGGAAGTTGAGTTTCTTAATATCGTGAAATAGTAATTCTTAAATGAAACAACCGAGTGCGTTGGAAAAGACAGACTGACTTGTATTTA
>NJDD01005975.1:29359-41926 GCA_002245505.1 Calephelis nemesis | reverse complement strand
GACGTGTTCCGGGGGGATAAGGTAGCCGGTAAACTTACTTTTGCTCAAGGCCTAACATCCCGGCCTCTGGTTGGCAACGCACCATTACCACCTTTGATGTCTCTAGGCGGCGTGAATTTCTTACCATCAGGAAATCCGTATGCTTGTTTGCCTTCCAATGTCATAAAAAAAGTAAAATGGGTTATATTTCTGGGCCAGGAAATAAGTATACAGTTATTTTGAAGGTAAGAAACAAAAGTGATAATTGACGATTTTTTTATCATATATTGGAAGTCGCTGCGAGACTCTATCGACTTGGTGATAGAGTCTCGCAGCGAGATGACACGGTGTTAGTGACGGTAAGCCTATGCTCGCCTTTTACGAGCTGCGTGGCACAGGAAGCAGAAGGGAGTCTGCAAAGGAGCCCGGACCAACACGGGGAAATTAGTGGAATCTAGTAATTCCTGTTGGCTTATCAATATAGTGAAATTACGAGAACAGCTGCGTTTATGTAGACAAATGAGTAATTAAAAAGTAATGTATTCTTTGGCCAGGGAACAAGTAAACAGTTATCTTTAAGGTAAGACACAGTTCTTCTTCTAGTTAATTCGTAAGTACTCGTTCGTTTGTATGTATGTGGATAATTAGTTGCATAGCACTTTACCAACAGTGGTTTAATTGGTACTACATACATATCATGCATATACATATCTTCACGCCAAGTCCCTTATTGAGTAGGTACAGAGCATCGAGTGCCATACTTCACGAACCTGGCAGACTTGTCTGGCTTCCTCTACATTTATTACCTTCCCTTTTCATAAAAACACGCCGGTTTCGGAGATTTTTTTTTGAGAAGAGGTTTTATTGGTACCTGATCTATTTAACTGCTACCTGATCTATTTAATAACTATGCTCTTAGGGGGTTCCTGTCAGGAAGGCAGATGAACTATTCTCCAGCAGTGACTAACATGGAAAATTATTATGCACAAATACTGGGAAACGAAGTATATGCAACACCAAATAAATAAAATTATAAATTCAAATTGACTTGTTTACGCTATGCATATTTTAAATAAACAATATGCAAATGTAGATATAGAAAGTCTAACTTACTCGTTTGTTTATCAAAGTTTGTTGACGTTATGTTCAAGTTATTGTAAACATTAAAGCTGCTGTCAAATCTAAACGTTAAGAAAGCGGGACTCAAAACAGGACTGTCTACAACAGGGGTGGGCAAATTCTTTTGATCGCGGGCTGGAAGGTTAAAAAAAATGTCAAGTGGTGGGCTTGCAAACTATAATAAATCTT
Organism: Calephelis nemesis; assembly: GCA_002245505.1. Taxonomy (NCBI): domain Eukaryota; kingdom Metazoa; phylum Arthropoda; class Insecta; order Lepidoptera; family Riodinidae; genus Calephelis; species Calephelis nemesis. The sequence continues at coordinate 40,639 of NJDD01005975.1, read as the reverse complement.
GTGGCGGGCCGGTTTATTAAAACACCTAAAAAGCAGTAAGTTTTACGATTATAAAACGTTGTATAAAGATAATATAAGGCATTTTTTATTTTATTTTACAATCCTTAAATAAAATAAAATCTATTTATGAAGTCTTAACATATGAAATCGCAATATATGTATATGTTTGAAGCATCGATTCAGTACCTTAATTGTTCGAATTTAAATAGTCTTTTAACATTTCGACCATTATTTTTTTAAGAAGGTTCAAATTTTTTCTAAAAAAATATGAACATCGGCCGGATTAAAACCTCTCAAGTGCCGGATCCGGCCCGCGGGCCGTAATTTGTTCACCCCTGGTGTACAACGTGAACCTGACGTGGCACACTGCCGTGAGTCCCATGGTATATTCCCACGACACGGTCAAAGTCCGGTGACATTGTAAAAACCTCGCGGTTAGCAACATATTAGCCATTTCAAAAAAGGAAAAAAAAAGAACGTGTAGGTGCGCAAGGCGCAATATATTGGGAAGCCAAGCTTTTCCCCGTGTTGGTCCGGGCTCCTTTGCAGAATAGACGATCTGCCTTCCTGCCAGGCAGCTCGTAAAAGGCGAGCATAGGCTTACCGTCACCAACACCGTGACATTTTACTAGGTGGTAGAGTTTCGCAGCGACTCACTCAGATTGGTACCACCGCCTTTCCTATTCCTGCCGCCATAACGTCATGACGTGTTCTGGTTCAGAGGGTAAGGTAGCCGGTAAACTTACTTTTGTTCGAGGCCTATCATCCCGGCCTCAGGTTGGCAACGCACCATTGCCACCTTTAGGCGGCGTGAGTTTCTTACCATCAGGAAATCCGTCTGCTTGTTTGCCTTCCAATATCATAAAAAAAAATAAAAAAAAGCTTTCGTCGCGCGGCTGACGCTTCTGTATAATGTCGTTGTAATCGTGCGGGTTTGGCCAAAGATTTTTAATAATAAATATCTCTGAATTAATTACTGATTTTACCCCCCAAGGAAATTATTTGTTATTCAAAACCATCCCAAATTTCACTACTACGCCATTGAAAAAACATCGCCTATGTTATCAAAAAACAAGCGATACTAAGTACATATTTAGTATAACTCAAAAAAAATGTCCCATCTGTATCAGATTTATTTCAGATTATCTCCTAAATCATAACCTATCTTACAATGAAAGAAAAATCACCATTCCTCATTTTCAAAGTACTAGTGACTACGGATAAAAAAACATAGGTACAGAGGAATTAAATTTGAGGACCTCTTTTTTACTGTTCCCGGTTAAAAAGTGAAACAATATAAATGAGTATCGTAAAAGTAAAACTCAATCCCTATTTCTGATTGATTTGGAAAAAGGTAAGATAAAGACATACTCGTATGTGTTTATCGTATGTCTCCTTGATATACTATTATTATCCTTGATACGTTGTTGTTTATGTATATTAAATGTTATATAAATAATTTGTAAACCGAGTTTAATTATTTGAAAGAGTGTAGGTACTTCCAAGGTGGCCCTGCCATCCTCCAAGCCAGGTTTTGGTGATAAATTCCCCAAAAAAATTTAGAAAATGTAATTTTTTGTGTGGGTACTGAGAGACATAATGACTTAAAACGTCAAAAAGACGCCTGTTTAATTAAACACTGTCAAAAATTGACTTCCAACCAATAACACGTGACGTGACGTGGCAGCATGCTATTGGTTGAGAATCCAACGTTAGATAGTACTTTGTGAAACATGTGTTGTAAGTTTTTTGTATTTTTTTTACTCAGACTAATAAGATTATATTAAAACCCAAGTCAATTTTTTGATGTTTGATTTCACCTAAAACATTGCTTTTAAAAATACTTTATAAAATACTGCGTTCAATTAAATCCAAACTCTACCTACTATTTCATTTCAGGGTAATAGAAATGTCCTCGTGATCTTAGCATGCAAAACTCTTGAAAATCAGTTTTTTTATGGGAATGAGTTTCAAATCGTTTGTACCAAATTGTTTGGCGCAAACAGGCCCATTCCCATAATAAAACAATTTTCAAGAGCTTTATACTTTTTGGGTCCCCTTTAACTATTGAGGTACAAACGTTTTGAAACCCATTCCGATAAAAAAACTGATTTTCAAGAGCTTCGCGTGCTAAGTTCACGGGGGTAATGGAAACATTTAAATAGATAGGCTAGTGCTAAAAACAGGAACATTTAAGTTGTTTACATAAGCAAGTATGTAAAGGGCTTGACAGTAGCTCTACCGTTGTAATAAAACATTGAATACCTGTCAACGGTCGTAACCTGAGCCTTTACCATGAGTTTGTATAGATTACGTTCAGTAAGTTACGTGTCGAAATCTATGACACTTTTGGTCTAAAAATGTGTTTCTCTTAGTTACCAATAGGAGGCGCTATTCAAAATTTTCATACAAATAATTTACAGAGACGGTAGCGAGTATCGTAAACTTAAGAGGCCGTAAACTCATGGTAAGGGCTCTGATATCTCGTAATGTCTAACTTGTAAACAACAAACCACTAACATTTTTCCTGGAAGAAGAATCACCTAGATATATACAGTACTACTATTTTAATTATGCGCTTCGGCATTACACTTTACACTTTTCATTACACTTTTCACTTGTTTGTTTACACATTACACTTTTCACTTATCACATTACACTTTTCACGTACCCTTTCTACTTTTGTTTTTAAATTGGCTGACCTAAACTAAATTAATGCGAAATCATTAATTGTATAACAACAACTCTATAATATAGATTTCCCCCCGTGTTGGTCCGGGCTCCTTTGTAGAATAGACCATCTGCCTTCCTGTGCCAGGCAGCTCGTAAAAGGCGAGCATAGGCTTGCCGTCACTAACACCGTGACATCTGACTATGTGGTAGAGTTTCGCAACGACTCACCCGGATTGGTACCACCGCCTTACCTATTCCTGCCGCCATAACGTCATGACGTGTTCCGGTTCGGAAGGTAAGGTAGCCGGTAAACTTACTTTTGCTCGAGGCCTAACATCCCTCTGGTTGGCAACGCACCATTACCACCTTTGGTGTCTATAGGCGGCGGGAATTTCTTACTATCAGGAAATCCGTCTGCTTGTTTGCCTTCCAATATCATAAAAAAATAGATATGTTTAAACGAAGTTTGACGAATATAGCTGAAGCGCATAATTTAAATAGTACTACTGTACCCAGTAACAAACATTGACCGCCTCGTTGGTCGATTGGCTAGCATTTGTACGCTAACTCTACTGACTAAACCACAAGGCTCGGGTTCGATTCCCGACGGGGGCAGGCATTTGTGCTATAAATATTTAGATGTCTGCATTTCCGGGTCTGGGTTTTTACTAAATTTGTTCTGGTATCAATTTAAGTATTAGTCAAGCATATAATTAACTTATTACTTTGGAGTTAGATTCAATATGTTCAGGAATATTTATCTATTTATTTATTAATTAAACATAAACAAGCAGATGACCGTGGTTTTGTCTTTATATTCGTCGATATTTTTCTTCTTTCAATTGTTATTTTCTTTTATAAAGAAGTAAGTAGCTTCAACTCCGTGTCCCCGAAATAGGTAGAAATATAACCAATCTTACGTGATTAGCCAATTATGTTTAGCCTCTTAAGCCGGCAACTTATCTAATATATATTTTGAGTATCCTTACCCGGCCCTGGAATCGAATCAGAAATCTTAAGTGACACGTGTCTTTTCAGTGACATCGAAAAAGAGAACGTTATTTCAAAGATTTCTTTTTTATTCACGATAGCGCACTTCCGAGGTGGTCCCATTGCCACCAAGTCTAGGTCTGCTGACGGGATCGATTGCAAATCAAGAAATTAAAATATCGTTTAAAAATAATTGAAATTGTAGTCGATTTTTAACCGAGTTAAAAAAACGACGAGGTTCTCAATTCGGCCGGTACATATTTTTATATATGTACACCGACTTTCCCGAGGTTTCTGAACCGATTTATGTAATTCTTTTTTTGTTTGATGCGGAATAGCTTCGAATTAATCTCATAAAAATTTGATTCAGGTATCTCACACACTCACGGAACGAGGCTTACTTGTATTTTCCCATAATTTAGCAAAAAAGCTATTATAATAGCAATACCGATGTATGATATTAAAATTAACAATAAAATATCAATATGGTGTCGTGAGACACCAGATAGGAACGAAATTCCTTCGGCTAATGTAGAATCGACACAATTCATGAGTATATACTATGCATTGACGGGGTGGAGAGAGGGAGAAAGAGAAAGCTATTTATTATACATTATTCGCTTGTGTTTACGACTGTCGTGCCTGCACACTTCTCATTTAACGGTTTTATTCCACGGACTTGTTCTTACGGTTTTTACTATTACATTTTTTTCAGTTCGGTCGGCCAGTAAAATCGCTATCTCCTCCAAGCCTGCCTTTAGGAACTTCGTTCTAAAAACACTTAATAGTAATGTACATAGGTTAGACCGTCTCTCAAATTCTCTCAATTCGACTTCTTTTTTTGTATGTTGGTTTCGCAATTACCCATCCAATAATTAATCGAATTTGATAGTTCTTATTTAGAAATATGGGGCATAATCCTGAGATGGTCCCATAATAATTTTATAGTCAAACGAAATAGTTGGAGGAGTTTTACGTCGCTTAATTATTATGGGTTTGACTGTATTTAGAAGACGCCAAATAAATTTCGTCCATAGTGCTTGTAGTGATAAAACCTAACTGATCTTATAGTCTAAGATCCGAAGTTAGGTCGACCTACACCGAGCTGATAATAGAATGAAACTGGTTTTATAGCAAATTTAGTATATATCAGAAAATATGTTAAAAATGGGTTGCTTAAAAATCCTGGACTTTTTTTTCATTATTTAAAAATGTTTTTTATTTATTAGTTGGTACAATAATAAGATTTTAACCCGACATATAGTAGGTATAAGACGAAGTTGCAGAAGTTGGTTTGCCTGTTATTTATCTGGATTTGCCAGGTATAAACAGATAATAATTGTCGATGCTAGTTACTTTCACGGGATCGGATATTAAAAATATATATCAATACATGTAAAGTTTTATCACAATTTTTTTTTTTTTACAATTTGTGTTTACATATAGGGTTGCCTGAAAAACAATTAAAAATAATTAAAAAAAATTAAAAATATAAATAAAACAATTAAAAACAATTAAAAAAATAATTAAAAACACGAAAAACGTTTTTTTTAATCATTAAAAATATTCGGTCCAGGATTCGTTTTGAGCAACCCACTTTTAATATGATCGATGTAGGTTCAGATCTTCTACTATTATGACACATAACATTCGAGTTCATTCTTCTGTCAAATACATAATAATGTATATGTGAATTATTGTATCATGGAACATTTCCTAGCAGCAATAAATATCAATTTGCATTATTTGTTTCGCACACTAATTGTTGTAGAACAGTGCTCGACATTCCGATAGGTACTTAAGCTTTGATAACATTCATGTAGATCAAACTGTGGTTCATATTTGATAAGCACACAGTAAGTATAGTAAGAAATCTATGTATAAAAGAAATTTATATTTACACTATTTATAAATAAAGAACTGTGAAACAGATATGACTGAAAAAAACCATTATATTTTTTTCTATACAAATTGAACGAATGAAACAGAGTTCGCCGGAACAGTTAGTTATTAATAGATTGTTGACGATTGACCTATTAGGTTTAGTAAAATTTGGGGAGAGGAGTGCTTGTTAAGTGTTAACATCAAAAATCGATGGGGCTTCTGATAAGCACAAAAGTATTTTGCGCTTACAACACTAAAATTTTTATTTTTTGTTTGCACTGAGTAGGGTTTTTCTTGGGAAAATTGGGAAAAAACACGAAAAGTTTTTTCACATGTTGTTTGTTGTTTTTTTTTTTAATTTTTTTTTCGAACCATAAACAAGTTTACAATGTCGCTTATTATATAAGTACCTAGAGTTACATATTGTTACTTATTATAAACTCAACATGTTGGTTACAGCTTAACTTTTTATATGTTATAGACGCGGGACCAATAACATTTATATGTAAACATTTACACAGTTTCAAGGGAACTAAACTTACAGATTTATACCTTAAGTGGTAAATTATGTCTATAGATATACGCTATTAATCTTCCCCTATTGAATTAATCAGAGCAAGTAACTTTGTGTATGTTGGTATTTGCGTGTGTAGATTTGTGCGTGTTTGCGTGTGTGTACATCTGTTGGCGTAAGTGTGAATGTATATTATGCTAGTTTATCTTAATTTAAGTATTACATACTCGTATAACAGTAAGTAATTTTGATATAATATTTAATTTAAAAATAAAAAATAAATGTCTGCTTAAATGTTGTGTTTCAACTGTATGATTTTTTTTTAATTTTAAGTATTTAATTTAGGGTTTTGACAACAAGTGAACTATTTGTCTTTTGTACGTACCGATTCGATAGCCAAAGATATCCACCGAGTTGAACATTTTATTGTATGTGTCTACTAAGCGGTTCAAGGGTGATCGGATACCTGCATTTGTGCGACATTTGTTTTGGGGTTAAACATACAGATTCTTACGTTATTACGTAGCTGAAATCTCACGGATCCTAAAAATATACATACAATCTTGTTCAGGAACATTCATTTATCTATTTAATGCAATCGTGCAGTCTTAGCTGAATTCAATATTTTTCATATTACTATATAATAATGTTAGCTAATTTAATTTTTTTATGACATTAGAAGGCAAACAAGCAGACGGATTTCCTGATGGTAAGAAATTCACGCCACGTAGAGACACCAAATGGCGGTAATGGTGCGTTGCCAACCTGATGCCGGTATGTTAGGCTTCGAGCAAATGTAAGCCTAATTTTTAGTGTTAGCGAAAAGCGAATGATTCTAGTAATGCCAATCCTACAGAAAACTATCAATGAAAATTTGGCTATTATGAGTATGAAAGCCAAATATAACGTAATAAATAAATAACCTAGAGACGAGATTAATTAACATGTTTTTGGAGAAGCGGAAACGAGTTGTGCCAAAATGATTCTGGAACTCTTCACAAGAAAATTACGTATCTGGAAAACGTACATAGAGTTTGGAAATGTTATTGCGTTATAGAGTACTGATTTTTATACCATACTAGCGGCCCGCTCCGGCTTCGCACGGTTATGAATTTTACATAATAAACCTTCCTCTTCAATCACTTTTTCTATTAAAAAAACTGCATCAAAATACGTTGCGTAGTTTTAAAGATTTAGGCCTACCTTGCTGTCGTAGGGACAGAAGAAGCGACTTTTTTTATATTATCTAGTGAAGACAACAAAAAAGTACCCAGATCTGATGATTGAGACAACCATGACAACAAGACACCATAGACGTGATAGTGTTTGAATTAATGATAAAAAAAATATAAATTAAATTTAATTAAGATAAGTATAGTTACTCTTGGATCTCAATTTCAAGCAAGGTTGGAACTTGGAATCGGATTTGTGTCATTTTGCACTTTTGAACTCAATACTAGCGAATTATTAACATTGAGTTCAAAAAATATCGATAATATATTATGTATGTACTAATTTATTATATCGGATTCGTTGTATTTAATTATATAATTTAATAATTAAAAATAATAAAAAATGTTAATAGGTTGCCGGTATTGTTTTCAAGAGAACAAAATAACAGAACTTTTAATTCCAACTACCAATTATTCTCCATGAAATCTAGATTCCATAGTAATCCTCTACAGTGTAGACTCTAGAACATGATAGCGCCCGACGTCATCGTTATGGCGGCAGGAATAGGTAAGACGGACTAATTAACTCAATGGGCATATCTGTTCGCCGCATCATACTTTTCTGTTGCGTTTTTGACCTCTAATTACGGTCCATAAAAAAACCACTGCATGCTATCGCCGAATTTCATACTGCAGTTCTTGGTGATTTCTGTTTTGCCGGCCGTAACCCGCTATACATAAAGATTTTTTCTGTTACACTCCACGAATTGTGCCATAAAAATGTACGCTAATACATACCATGCTCACACACACACACACACACTTTTTTTTGTAGTTTGACTGCTTTTATTTTATTGGCAGATTAGATTTGCTATTTGAAAGGATTAGAAGGAATCAGTAAGAAGATTGGAGATAAATAAGGGATTTAGTCTGTCTGTTTCTTACGCAATTCTTTCATCTTTTATCTCACAAGGCCAATGAAGTGAATGTTCTCAATCACCTTTAAGATAAAAGTTCTAAGTACTCGCAATATCTAGGTTACATTATTAAGCAGACCTTGACACAGTCGGTGAAACGCTAAGCAAGAAAAACCACGTAACCCTACCTATAGGTCAAAACCGTTATTAATATTGTCACGGTAATTTTAAGGAATTTATGTCAGTTTAAATAGTTACATGAGCTGGAGTTAGGGTACACTACCTATATGAGCTAATTGAGCTATACAGCTATTACTAAAGAGGGAGAGGCAAAGAGTATGAAGAGAGCAGAGTGTCACGATTTCTTCAGATCTGGCTAGCTCTCCCGTATTAACTACTCTTTTCCCCGTGTTGGTCCAGCCTCCTTAGCAGAATAGACCATCTGCCTTCCTGTCAGGCAGCTCGAAAAAAGGCACTAACACTAACGTGATATCCTACTAGGTGGTAGAGTTTAGCAGCGACTCGCCTGGATTGGTACCACCGCCTTACCTATTCCTGCCGCCATAACGTAAGTGCTCGCCGTTGACGTGTTTGACATGTTCAGATTCGGAGGGTAAAGTAGCCGGTAAACTTACTTTTGCTCGAGGTCTGACAACTCGGACTCAGGTTGGCAACAAACCATTACTACCTTGGTGTCTCTAGGTGTCTCCGTCTACTTGTTTGCATTCCAATAATAAATATAAAAATGAATAGAGCAGAGTGTAACAATTTCTACTGACTTTCGTACATTCACGCCAGTTTCGGATATTCTTGACACCACTTTTGGATAATACCTGAAAGAGTTGGTAACCTTGGTTTCCACGGGTTACTATGTATAACAATACAAATTTGTATTCTCTATCTCTTTTGTCAAAGTTTCATCTGCCCTTATTTCTCTTTTCATTTTTGTATTAATAATTTTTATTCAAAATCCCACTTTCTCTGATCTCACTGTTGCGAATGCGGACGGCGATCGTGACACCACTAATTTTCAATGACGCTGCCATTTTTAGACCGCATTTATCCTACTTTTATGCTTTTCCTGACTTACCCAACTTTCGTTTTCTTTAGATAACGTTGGAATAAGCAAAGTTTTCTACTCTATAGACCCAGCGTATCCTTTTTCCGATTTGTAGTCCACGTTACATCTGTTATTATAGTACAAAAACGAAACAGTATGGAAACCGTGGCTAGTTGTCAAAATACTTAGCTAGACTCCATCGAAGCAGTAGGGTTGCCATGTTATTTTTTTTCAATCGAATTTCAATAACTAGGTAGTTTACAAGTAATAATATTAGCGACTGCTTAATTACTTTGTTGCCAGATTAGATGTGTTATTTTTTCAAATTTAAGAAGATTTGCGATAAATAGGGGATTTAGCATTTTAAAAATATCGCGAAACAAATTATAAGCACCGCGAATACAGCTTAGAGCCCTCGTCGTTGCGCATGTGAGTGTGCCGGTACCTAGCATGTGTAATTAGTTTCCACACTGTTTCATAATTATTGTATTGTACTATTATTAACATGATATTGTACTATGCTAATTTAACTGTTAATAAAATAATTATACATAATTTATTTCATATCTGTGATTATTTTTTTTTTATTTTTTTTTGGTATCTTTTTATTATTAATATTAATATTAAGTAAGTATTTATGTAGAATAGTTTATAAGTTTAATTAAGTTTTTTTAACTCTTTAATCTTAAGGTTGTACACTGTCGACCTATCGCTTTTTGTTTTGTATTGTTTTTCTCTATCTTAGGTTAGCTGTAAGATATCTCTTGTAAGAGATAAGCTCGCCTTTTGTACAATATTTATATTTGTATTTTCTCACTGTCAACTCTATATTACGTGTGCAATAAAGTGTAAAATAAATAAATAAATAACATTATTTGTTAATATACTTGTTTACTATTTGCATATTATTATGTTTATATCAATTCCAACTTTAGTAACCTCAACATTTGCTATTTTGCTAAAATATATAAGTAATGTTGAATCATCTGTTAAGGTCTGATGGGATATAGGAAATAGGGATTTATCAAAAACTAGCTGTCCCGGCGAACTTCGTTTTACCCGCTCAGTTTTTATGAGATAAATGTTGTTTTTTCCTACTTTCCTTGAAGTTGTTCCCTTTTTTTTATCTTTTAAACCTTCCCTGGACAAACAATTCTAAACTAGAATTAGCCAAATCGGTTTAGTCGTTCTCGAGTTTTAGTAAGACTGACGAACAGCAATTTATTTTTATATTTATAGACTAGCTGTCCTGGCGAACTTCGTTAAACCCGCTCTGTCTGTATGGGAAAAAAATTTAAATGTTGTTTTTCCTAGTTTCATAGGGACTGCGGAGGCGAATTTGTTTTATACTATGTAGTGATATAGAGGCTGGCCCAGTCACGCGTTGCTGTGGCTCAGTAATTATAGGTTAAATTATTTTTTTACTCCTTGAACACAGCGCCATCTACTGGTTGTATTTGCAACCTAGATGTCAAACAACATTGAAGAATTTTATAATTTATAATAATTTTATACTTCATAAAACAACCAGGAAAGAAACAATATAATTAATACATTTTATTCGTTTACATTCACGACATAAGTGAATAATTGAGATGATAACTATCTTTTAAGTTAGACCAAAATACGGGTACACGTGAAATTTGATTGTAGTCGGTTCAGTAGTTTTGGAGTTTATTGGCAACATACATCGTGACACAAGATTTTTATATATATAAGAAGATATAAGATAAGGTACTTGTGCCTAAGTTTGAAAGAGTTTAAATTACTACCATGTTTTGTAGGTAGTGGCTCGTAGTTATCTTAGGCGCAAGTATTATATTACGGTTGTCAACATGCGACTATCTACAAGAGATATTATGCCTTTATGATTCGTGCAAGCGATTTTATTTGAAATGGCTGATGTTTTGCTACCTTCACGGTTTTAACAACTTCATCGGATTTTACCGCATGCAGTCGACCTTCGTAGAGGGTAGACGAATTCTCCTGATGATGCTTTGGTTGCGAAGTACGTTGAGTTTTCAGTATTGCCTGTATTATTGATGTCAATTTAACAGTTTTATGGCGTTT
>NJDD01005973.1:166057-177156 GCA_002245505.1 Calephelis nemesis | reverse complement strand
CCTCTCCAGGGCCGGATCCGGCCCGCGGGCCGTAATTTGCCCACCGCTGTTCTAAAATCACGTCAGGACACGTGAACTGATTGAAAATTATTCCGAAGACGGATGGAGAGTAAACAGCCCTCGTGGCGTAGGAGCCCCTCCCCATTTCTTTCTACAGCGTGGCGAAAATGTATGCCTGCGCCTGCTGTATCGCTTAGACAGCGCAGGTTTTTTTTTTTTTTTGAATGACTAAATTGTTGCTAATCTCGCGATTTTATGCAACTTCAGCGAGCTTTGTGGGCCGAGCAGAACAGCGCAGGGCGCTTGTGCGAATGTTCGTGTTGTCATGTTTGTGTACGATAGCGCAATAAATTAATATTGTATTCTACCTCATAAATGATAGTACTTTCATAATGATAGTTAAAGCAATTCGTGCAAAAATTATTCCCTAACCATTCTAAATTATCATATATACTTAATATATAATATCATATATAAAATACACAACGTTAATATTCAAGTTTTCACTTCTGCCGGCACTCCGGCTGCAACCCGTCGTTTTTTTTAATTACTTAGTTACTTATATTAAAGCCAAGTCCATATCAAGATTCTTACAGAACTGACTAGCTTAAATTTTGCAATTTTAGCCTTTACTTTGGAAGTATTTTTAGTACCTAACGAAGTGCCGAAAAGAGAGAATCACAACTTTAATAATTTAATTAATATGTGTCAAATAAGATTTGAAATAATTAAAAAGCAAAAAAATATTTTAACGTGATTACACAAAAGTACATTTTTAAGACAATAAAAAGACACGTACGTTTTTTTGTCGAAAAAAAATTAAAGCCCTTAAAGCAGAAACCCTCAGTGTACTTAATGAAAATATGTAAGCTGTGTACTCAACACCAAAAAGATTATGGAGATCAAGTAATTTTCGAGCGGTATCTGATACGGTGCTTTAATGGCTTGATTATAAAACATAGACCGTCTTATTAATAAAAGTGGACTAAGATAGGCGTATAATTTAGTTGATTTGTTGTATCACATTGTGTCTCGTTGGTTGAGAGGCTAGCGTACTCGCCTAACTGCAAGGCTCGGGTTCGATTCCCGACGGGGGCAGGCATTTGTGTAATAAACATTTAGATGTCTGCATTTCCGGGTCTAGGTGTTAAGTAAATGTGTTCTGGTATATATTTAAGTATTTCTATATAATAGTATCGTTGACTAATAATAACACAAGCGTATAATTTGCTTACTTTGGGGTTAGATTCAATTTGTGTAACTTGTCCAGGAATATTAAAAAAAAAGAAAGACTAGAATACTAGGTTGAACCTGGGAGTACTTTACGTCACGTTTGTTACTAAGAGGGAATGAGTCTAATAGAGTCAGCGAGCGTAAAAAATATTTTAGTCTTTTCTTCCACAGCGAAAGCCTATTGGATTACAGTTCGGTATTTACCAACGTCTCTGTAATTATACAGTATCGATTATACACCAGCTGATTACACAAACAAGAAAAAATACGTCCACAGTAATTTCTTTTAATTGAAAATTCATCATAGTTCGTTTGCTTCATATTGCTTTAGTAAATAAACATACCGGTTAGTTATAGGAGCATCTCGGTGGAAAGATTACCAACTACGCCGTAACGAATGCACTAATCAAGCCGCAGCTCAAGTTCATGCTTCAAGATACAGTTTTACACGGACACACGGATTAAAATAGTGGATTGCATCCGTGTGGAACGTAGATTTAATCCAAATTTCGATTTGTTTCAAAGTTTCCAACAAGGTCACCTTTGTGGAAAGCGTGATTACAACCGTCTGGATGATGCTTTATACGGATTGTCGCAAAAGATAAAATAATTGACGGAATTTGTGCTTAGCTCAAGGTCAAAACCTTTTTTTAATGAAATTTCAGAAAAAAGTTATAAATCCAACTAACCCCTAATGAGCTTGAGTTTATGTTACAGAAAACTAAAATAAACATAAGTATCTTCACGGCTGTATCCTTGAAGAGGAAGGCAGAGATGCAACCAAGCAATTACGTCCCACAATGTGATAGGTCGCAAACATATCGCCGAGCAGTAACAGGTTCAAGGCCAGGCAACGTTGTTTTTATTAGAAAAAATAAAATTTTCTTTAGTTCCCGACCCGGAGTTGAAGTTAGGACTTCATCAAGTAAAGTACATTACGCAAAGACTCAGTGGCGTAGTCTTGAGAGTCTTAGATGCGATCGTAAACAAATTTTAGAATATGGGGAAAATCGAACAATGAGGCATTTTACATTAAATGTTTTTGAGGTGTTTTTTTTTCTATTTTAAATATTTCTTCTTTATTTAATTGGCATTAATTAGCCGTTTAAACCTTGTCAACACAAAAAGTTAATTTTTAATAATTTTTGAATAATTTTATTAAGATCAGTTTTGTGTTTAATTTCATGATAGTCTTAATAGAGTTACATAGAAAACACTTATTCGTTTTATATAATTTTTAAACAAAAATATACGAGTATATTTTGTAAGACGCATTTATTTGTAAGGGTTATTCCCAGCAGTCTAATCTGGCAAACATTGTCTGTCCAGGATTTCGCAAGGATTCCATCTTCAGACCCAGGCTTCTCATTAAAAAAATATTTTTTAAAATCGGTTTAAAAATGTTCAAATATATAGGAATCCTTCTTAATTCGAAGTCGGTTAAAAAGCAAATAAGTTTTCTTCAACGTAAGAATTTTATCGGCATTGGCATCGGTCCGTTTTTTAGAGTTAACAAAATCAAAATGTGTTTATTCCAGTAAAAACACCTATTGTCCGGAATTATATACCTGCTGATTCAGTTGGCGATCTTTTTTTCATCTCTTATATTTTGGAACTAATCAGTACCTATGCCTAATTGTGGAAGTTTGTACTAAGCCTATGTCTTCTTTTGAAGCTAATCTTCAAAATACTTACATAGATTAAGATTAGAGACTAGAGACTAAAATTTAAATTCCATAATTGTTAAAACCAGCGTAAAATAATAAAAACTTTCCGAAAGCTGTGAAATGGGTGTCCATAAACATACTCTACAAAGAACATAATTTTGAAATGTCAACGAAGTCCTTAAAATAGGTAGGTATAATATTTTAATACTGAAACAACGATCACGGAATGGCTGGAATTATTTTTGTAATTATTGTAACTTTTAAATATTTAGAACAACTGGTGTCAAGTTTCACGATCATTTCTTTAGCCCAGAATAGGGTTGTGCAAACACAGAAATCAAACTTGTCGCTAGATTATGCTGGGTACAGACCAAGCAAACACATGCGAACACAGAGCCGTTGTTTTCTTTCTTTCTTTTTTTTTATGATATTGGAAGGCAAACAAGCAGACGGATTTCCTGATGGTAAGAAATTCACACCGCCTAGAGACACCAAAGGTGGTAATGGTGCGTTGCCAACCTGGGGCCGGGATGTTAGGCCTCGAACAAAAGTAAGTTTACCGGCTACCTTACCCTCCGGACCGGAATACGTCATGACGTTATGGCGGCAGGAATAGGTAAGGCGGTGGTACCAATCCGGGCGAGTCGCTGCTAAACTCTACCACCTAGTAGTCTTTCGTTTGTTTTGTCGCCAAATTAATGCGAATAGTTGCTTTAGCCCGCTCTCTTATACATATTCTTTGGATATTGAGAAAAAAATGCGAATAATTGCCACAGTTCGCTTTCGTATATATATTCTTTGGATATTATTTACCAAAAATGGCCATTATTTAACTTATTAAAGCTGAATAAGATCGTTTTCGTCACCGCAATATGGTTTGCCACTTAAATTTAAAGCTTCACAAACCCACACCAGTAGGGTTACCCTCGAATCTCGATATTATGTGAACTGGCATCAGGTAAAGTCATTTTACGTACTCTTGAACCCCGTACTAGCGAATTATTAACATTTGGTTATTAATAAACAGTAAATTATTATACCTTACTCATTGAAATTTTGTACGAAATGTTATATTTGACATATCAGATTCCAATTTCAAATTTATACAAAATCGATACTCAAGACCCTACAGTTGGCAACCCTAGCCTCCGAATCCTATTGCCGCCCTCAATTATGAAAATATTCCTTTTAATATAGTCGCCAATCTTAAGAAATTCTTGAGTCGGTATTTGTATTTAATTAGAAAATGTTATTTATTGTTAGAGTCAGTTCACTGAAACGGTTAAATTCGTAAATTTGATTAAGAATTGCTCTTAAAATATCATTAAAAAAATCAATTATGATATCGTTTTGGTTCAGGGCTGCTTCGAAGAATATTTTACAAATAATTTTATAAGAACCTGCTAGTTAAATGTAAACTAGGTTCTTTTGGCCCTATCGAGGTGTCTAACACTTGGTGAGACTTATTTCTGCCACAAAAACGTCAGTCTTTGTTTAGAATTCTGGTTGTTTTGGCCTGGAGTTAGGATATCTAGTAAACTTACATAAGTCGCTAAACTAGGCAAAGTTTTAAGTAAGTATCTACGTAGTCATAGTCTCAGTGCTAGATCCAAAATCAACATTTGAATATTTACAAAAAAGTATCTTCACGCCTGTATCCCCGAAGAGGTAGGAAAAGACACAACTAGAGTACCTATGACTAGCTAAAGATAATAGATCTCAAAATGTGACAGGAAGCAAGCCTATCACAAACCGGGCACTAAGCAATCTCAGGCAACGTTTATATTATGAAACTAGCTTCCGCCCGCGACCGCGCGGATGTCGGTCTTCGTGTGATAAAACTGAAAAATTAAGATTTTTTTTCTACGTATTTTTCCAGGATAAAAGGTATCCCATTTTACGCCCAGGGTAATAAGGTATAATTATAACAAGTTTCATCGAAATCGAACAGTTAGTTTTGACGTAATGCCTGATTTTTTTTTAATCACATAGGTAGGTATTAAGGTTTGGTATCGATCCAGTAACACCCCCTGCTACTTATTTTTTCAATATTTACAATGTACAGAATTGACCCTTCTACAGATTTATTATAAGTATGTATAGATTTGAAAAATACGATTTCTTTTTGTAGCCCGACCCGAGCATAAAACCCGAGACCTCGTGAGGTTATTACATTCTTTATTTTTCTCCTTAAAAACGTACTAAATTTATCTTTTCAGAAATTACTGCTCTTATCCTTTCTCTCTCTGAACTCTTATGTTTATTCATTTATATAATTTGATTATACAAAAAAGGAAAATGTGAAATGTAATAATCATTTGTTTCATGAGATATAATCATGTCACACAAATCTCGTATACCGCGATTGTCGAAAATTGACAATTTGTGGAACAAACACCCTTATATTGTGCTGTTGTTATTCAGACGATCATCGTACGACGTTTGAATATATTGTGTGAATATACAATTTTGTGATTGTGACATATTACGTTACCAGACCAACGATATTCTAGTACACCAGAAGTGTTTTATTTGTCGTTTTCTTTTTACAAACTGGGTAGGAACTGCCATTGAAATTCATCGTCATTGAATGAATGAATGAATGAATGAATGAATACACTTTATTATGCACCACAATTTACAAGAAAAATACACACTTTTTCACTTATAATTATATAATAATATAATATAATAATAATAATATTTAACTTAGATGCACAAAGACGGTCTTATCGCTTCAGAGCGATCTCTGCCAGACAACCTTATGTCATTATTTTAGCTGTTGCTGTAGCTGACATCCAGTTCTGGTTTTAGATATGGGATTCTCGAAACAATATTCGCTAAGTGTATTTTTATTAACTATAGTCTGTTTCAAACATAATGACCGTAGGTATTACGTTAGTACCAAACGAAACCGAAAGGGTAGTTTTACAAATATTGCTCTATTATTATATATATTTATTATGTATGAAGTTAATGCGTTTCATGGTAAAAGGCGAGTGAGCGACGTGGTCATCCAGATGTGTCACTTGACTGTTACTTGACGATATAAGTTGTGACGCAAGCTCATTCCGTTGTTGGTTCTGACTACTTAACTGATATGTTGTGTCTATAAACTACCTGTCTGTCTAATTTTAAGTCCAATAAGTTAAATTACGTACCTAAATAAAAAGTCGAAATTTCGAGTTTTATGAGTAGGTAAATATTTTTCACTTATGTATATCGGGTTGTATGTAAAGGAGTAAGATATTTAAAGGAATCAGCACAATTAATGTTGCCATATTACTATAAATAATTTTTCTGTTACTATATATTGATAGATCTTGATGAGGGGTTTTTTGTTTGACATGATCCAGATAATTCTTAGCTACGTCACAGAAAGGTTTTGCCTAATCTCCGAAGAGGTAGACAGAGCCACAACCAAGACTAGACGAAGACACTAAGTCTCACAATGTGATAAGTGGCAAGCCTATCGTCAACCGGCCACATGTAAAATCACGGACAAAGTTATTTTACTAGAAAATACACAATTTCATTTTTTTGTTGCCCGACCGCAGGATTGAAACCGGCACCTTAAGAAGTCAATAAGTTGGATCGCTAGACCATAGAGACAATTACTTTTTTTTTCTCTGATTAGTTATAATTATGAAGTTTCAAGCTGCGATGTGTTTGTTTGGACTGTAGAGTATATAATGGACACTATCATCTACCAGCCATCATATATATTATGATTATTATATTCTATAAATCTTCACTTTATTTATAACATATATGTACTCAGCTATAAACTTATATGTAAACAAGACCGTCGTAAAACTATGAAAACCAAATAACACTATGCATATTCCAGTTTTTATAGCGGCCGGCGATATCTTTGTTTCTCCAATTTTATACAGCTTTTATATGATTACACAGAGACCACCGAACCTTTGATTTGTGTAGGAATAAATCATTTGTAAGCTTATTTCGATAACATCTTCATTTTGAAAATGAACGTTTTTAAAGTTGAAATTAAAGTTTTATTTTGAAACTGAGATAGAAATGTTTCAATTTGATACCTTCTATATAGTTTGTAAGCTGTGAAGCATATGACTATCTGAAGCTGCAGGACCACTAATTGTGGAGTGCTGTGATGCAGTTAGTCCGGGAAGGTGGTTCCCCACCCGCCTTTCCTATTCCTGCTGCCATGTGCCGGTATGGAGAGTAGCCAATTAAATTTAAGCTTCAAGGTGGTAAAGTTTCGCAGCTACTCACCCGGATTGGTACCACCGCCTTCCCTATTTCTGCCGCCATAACGTCATGACGTGTTCCGGTTTGGAGGGTAAGGTAGCCGGTAAACTTACTTTTGCTCGAGGCCTAACATCCCGACCTCAGGTTGGCAACGCACTATTTCCACCTTTGGTGTCTCTAGGCGGCGTGAATTTCCTATCAGGAAATCCGTCTGCTTGTTTGCCTTCCATTATCATAAAAAAAACAACATTTTTGTTTTATTTAATTAGAAGCTCCCCTGATGATCACCGAATACCCTAAAGGTTTCACAAATGGTTTACCTGCCTTTATTGTGACGTATTTGTTAAAGATCCAATCCGTTTGGTATAGGTTTCGTGAATTTTAAAAAAAATTGCGCCTGCAATATCTTTGGTGTCTATACGCTACGGTTATCTCTTATCACCAGGGGTGTCGCGTACTTGTTCGCTGCTTTTTGTCAGAAAAAATGATATTTTTTTCCTTAAAATTATAATTATAATAAGTTTGATTTAGTTTTTCAATATTATCGCATATAATAATATGATAGCCTCTGTGGTCTAGCAGTCCGGGTGTTGGACTTGACTGCATGAGGTCTCGGGTTCGAATCCCGGGTCGGCCAACAAAAAGATAATTGGATTTTTCCAATTTTCTAATAAAAAAATGTTGGTCGGGATTGGAAATGTGCACGGTTGTCGATAGGCTTGCCACTTATCACATTATGGGACTTAGTGTCTTCGGCTAGTCGTGGGTGGTAGTCCTGGTTGTGTCCCTGCCTACCTCTTCGGGGATATGGGCGTGTAGACACTTTTTTTTCAATATTAGAATAATAACTTAAATATTCAAGTTTATGAAAATAAAATAAATAGTTTAAGCGATAGGCTGGCCACTCATCACATTGTGAGACTTAGAGTCTTCGGCTAGTCGTGGATGCTCTGGTTGTGCCTCTACCCACCCCTTTGGGGATATGGGAGTGAAGATACTTAAGTTTAATAAAAATTTGCTCAAGTGCGATTGAGATATTTTCTTTTTTTTCAACCGTGTTGGTCCGGGCTCCTTTGCAGAATAGACCAACTGCCTACCTGCCAGGCAGCTCGTAAAAGGCAAGCGTAGACTTATCGATACTATCACTGTGACATCTGACTAAGTGGTAGAGTTTTGCGGCTACTCGCCCGTAATGGTACCACCGCCTTACCTACTCCTGCCACCATAACCTCCAATGCTTGCCGTTGACGTGTTCCGGTTCGGAGGGTAAGGTAGCCGGTAAACTTACTTTTACTCGAGGCCTAACATCCCGGCCTCAGGTTGGCAACGCAATATTACCACCTTTGGTGTCTCTAGGTGGCGTGAATTTCTTACCATCAGGAAATATGTCTGCTTGTTTTCCTTCCATTATCTTAAAAAAATGATTTCACTTTCTTGTTTTGCGGGGAAAGTAATTTGAATAGCTGAATGTATTACTGCGAGCATTACTTCAAAATGGGAAGAATAATATTTAATTTTTTTCATAGAAACTGAGCGCATGGATCGATGTTCGCCGAGACAGCTAGTTATTAATAAAACAATACATTTCAGTTTCGTAATTTATTAACAGTCAACAGAAACACACAATACAATAGCACTATATTACCTCATACATTTTATCAGAATAATTCGTACATCTTTGGCAAGTCGTCATTTCGCAATACTCAAAGCTTTAAATTTTGACATTTTCCAAATAAGGAACCAAAGTTAACATAATTTTCATAATACAAATACATAAATTATAAAAACCTTTGAGATCACGAATAAATATTAAGGCTGTACACAGATAATAAACTCAATTTTAGACAAAAACATCCGATACAACATGTGGTTACAGCCTAAAAAAAATTCAGAAAAAGGTAGAAAATATATTTTAAATTGGTAACAGAAAATGGTCAAATTACAAAATGTAATAACAACTGTAAAGAGTTAACATGTCAAAAGTTAATTATACCATAAATATGATATGTGTATTGAGCTTCAAGCTACGGTAACAGTCACAACATAATCTTACACAAAGTAACATAAATACTGGCAACATGTCAAACTTATTTTAGTTGAAATATTTTATGGGCATCGATCAATTTAAGGGCCAGTTGCACGTTCCTGGGTTAAATATTTCACACTGAGTAAGCGTCTAACCAGTGTAAAATCACCTTATATCTGACAGTTTACATTAATATTAAACGTAACCCTGGAAAGTGCAAGTAGCCCTAAGAGATACAAAAGACATACGAATAAGTCTACGTTTGAAAACAAAAGATACATATTTTTTAATTTAGACCTTAGGATGTACATCTTAGGCAAAGTCTTCCTTGAAGAATAGTTAAAAAAGATTATTTTTAGACATTTAGCTAATGAGTCTTAGACCTAACAAGAAAGATGTCAGCTATAGCTCATATTTTACAAAAAATAACTTGCTCTTTTTATCTATGTCATTGAAATAGCACATAATACGTTATTACTATCATGCTAATCAATCCTGCAGGCATATACTGTTGAGAAATCAGTACTAAAAGAACGTTGAACAAGTTAACAATATTACAAAGCATATGAAGTAAAAGCTTGTGGAATTTAAAACCTCTTTTTTGAGAAGTTTAAACAATTCTTTTTTCATCAAAAATAAAAAAAACGTGAAATAATATTAAATTTTATAAAATCGACATCACAAAACCCATAAATCAAAAAATAACAAAGTGACAACAAAAACAAATAATAATTCCGTACAGTAATAATTCCTGACAGTTCCGTTCAAGTTATAATTCCGGACAGGTAAAAAATAACAATTTCAAAGAATATACATTTTAAACCACTCATAACTAACATAACCTTTTTTATATTTATACTACTAAATAGAATAGACAATTAAGAAAAGTCACATTTAAAAATCAAATTAAGTATAATTCGTTTATATTATAATAAATTAAACATCTATAATTTGCAAATTCAATAATTTAATAAAATCGATTTTACCTATTTTATTTATATTAATTTAAAAATAATAAATTTTCGACATGTTGCCAACTTAACCAGGAACTAAAACTAAAATTGCATTATCTAGTTACCTATGTACAATTATTTGCACTTACATTAAGATACGCCTCATCAGACTTTTAAGCTTCCAAAATATACACAAAATCTACAATACACTAAATTCATTACAAACTTTCGCAGGCAGATTTGTACGAACAATTTTTGGCATAAATCATGGCTTACAAAAATATTCTGTGGAATGGTACTGTAGCTATGTCGATCATTTGGAAAATCTTTGGCACCAAAATCTTACGTCTACTTCAAAGGCTCAGCGTGGAAGTAATCGCAGTGTAAAACAAATTAAGCTTACGACTTTCGGAAAATATATCGACTAAATATATATAACTAGCTGCACCCCGCGGTTTCACCCGCGTAAGTCCCAATCCCGCGGGAACTCCGGGATAAAAAGTAGCCTATATGTTATTCTGGGTCTTCAGCTACCTACATACGAAATTTCATCGTAATCGGCTTTGTAGTTTTTGCGTGAAAGAGTAACAAACATCCATACATCCATACATACAAACTTTCGCATTTATAATGTTAATAGGATAAGAAAGAGATGAAACATGTTTAGTACTGTCAAATTAGTTAAATCGGATAACACTGGTGGCAATTATGGAGCACTATCACTTAACTAGTTTTAAGTTTTCGCTATCTTCCTTAAACGATTGTAATAAAAAGAAACAATACACCTTTAGTGCTGTCAGATTAGTTTGTGCATAACATTTCTATAGACTTTTAATCTATCGGAAAATGTTTAGTAATACTAGTGCGAACAAATTTTGACATGACTATTTTTTTTTTTGTTTAATCGGAAAAATATAGCATACACTAAGCAACCACTATTCGAAATGCAAAATGCAAAGTTTAAAAAATGCAAAGTAACAAAAGAAATAG
>NJDD01005973.1:149184-163555 GCA_002245505.1 Calephelis nemesis | reverse complement strand
GTCGAGCGCCGCGAGGTGCGGCTCCCACAGCACCGGCGCCACGGGGTCCGCCTGCAACGACTCGCGGACTACCTTCGACAGGGGATCTCCGTTGTGGTGTCTGCAAGGTTTTGTTTCAATTTGAAAAAGAAAAGTATCTTCACCATACCCCGAAGAGGTAGGCAGAGGCACAACCAGGGCATCCACGACTAGCCGAAGACACTTAGTCCCATAATATGATAGGTGGCAAGCCTATCGCCAACCGGGCACATTTCCAATCCCGACCAATTTTTTTGATTAGATAATTGGAAAAATCCAATTTTCTTTTTGCAGGCCGACCCGGGATTCGAACCCAAGATCATGCAGTCAAGTCCAACACCCAGGCCACTAAACCACACAGGCGAAAAATTTTAAAAAGAATATTTATTAAATATATTTGCAATGACACGCCCGAATCGGTAGTCCAGCTTTATTTATATACAATTTAAAAAAATATAATCGATCTGTGTTTTTTTATTTGGATAAAATAAAGTCCAACCGTCTTATCAATTAACTAATACTAAACTGGGCGACTACTTCAGGCACATAATATCATGATAGAAGGGTTCGGATGGTAATGGTGATAATTCTGCAACACACTTACGAAACAAATTGACCCCTGACAGAAAAAGAGCGGTACTATAAATTTGTGGTGACTGTATGTGTGTGTGTGTCTGTCTGTGGCATCATTACATTCGAACGGATAAATCGATATCGAGATGGCTGGATGGTTTTGTCTGGGGTTATTGATTTCTTTTTTAATTTCAGTCTTATTTTGAGTTATAATTATCTTCTTTAAACAAAAGCAATAGAAAGACACAAAGCACATTCAGTGTTGACATATTAATAGTTAATATTTCTACAGATGTTTAATTTATTACTCGGAAAAATTTAGTTTAAACGTCACTAATAAAGGTATCCGGACTAATCTGACATGTCTAAAATTTTCCATATCTGTTTTTTTTATTGAAGAAAGGTAGCATGCCTACACCTACATTAAAATTAGTTAGTACTCTGCAGAATTACTACTATTATAATCTTTATTAAGCACACTGTCACGTGTTTGCTCACACTATTACTCTCATTTACTATACATATCTACTACAGGCAAAACAAATAAATCAAGACTCGTAAAAAAATAGGGTGCTAGGGTGCTAAATCTGCTATGCAATTTTAAATTTAAGACTAAAAATGGTATTTTTTTGAGAAAATATGTCAATCATTAAATCAATATTTACTAAGTTTAGATCAATCAAAAGATACGGAAATTTTTAATGACATAAACTATAATAAACTAAACTGAAAACAAATTTATTAATATAATGCATTTTTCGACAAAATTAACATATGAGATTTGATAGAGATCATTTATTTTTTAGCTTTTTTTGTTACAACTGAGTTCATTTATTTTTAGTTATTTGCCTGTAATTAGCTTTAAAAAATGAAACCAGCTTAAATGTTCAACAAAGTGTAAGTGCATTTAAATATTTACTGATTGTATTTATTTTATTCTATCCGTCCCGGTTTTGCTGTGTTGGATATTAGTTCTTTTTCTTGTAATAATACAATGTTACAAAAGTAGGTTATATAGATCAAATCGCTCAGGTATTATCCGAGGTTTAATGAGTCTTCGAAACTGTAGTGTTTGTATGAAAAGAATAACGGGTGTGGCGGAAGCTAGGTAGGTCTATTACAATCAAACAATCAAATCCTCTTTATAACATTAGTATAGATAGTGTAAAGCACCCGTCATGAGAAGCTATAAATTATGTAAACAAACGTTCGGGAGTTAACAACATTTGGTTCAAAGATAAAAGTATTTTTTTTAAGATTTAATTATAAATTCAATTAATTAGTAATTTAAATATGTATAATAAATTACGTGTGTTTTGACATTTTTTTCGTGGCAAATTGATTTCCTTAGATGTATTGGGTACTGGCTTCATTATACGTTAATACACAATAACAAATAATGGATAAAAAAATTAAAATTAAGGCAACAATTAACAAAACTAACAACAATAACAAAGTGATAACGAAAAGATAAAAAAAATAACAATAACAACCAAATCCGCGATTTTAACAAAGCAATGAAAAATTCAAAACTCGAATGACGCGTTTATTTCAAAAAGGTTTGCATTCCCGGCGACCGGCGCGTCCCCGTACCAAGACACTCAAACGTCAGTTGTTAGATATGATCCGACTAAATTAAATAGGTTGTTACTTTCATATAACCCGTCTATTTTTTTATTTCGATTGAATATGGTCAGTTCATTATTGTCTCGAAGTAAAAATAATTACTTGGTAAAAGATGTTTGTTTACATAATTTATAGCTTCTCGTGACGGGGACTATAGCTTAGTTAGGACAAACAAATATTAGTTTAAGAAATAAAAATAGTTTAGTCGCTGTTCAACAGAATCGACACCCATTGCGACCTGTGTTTAATTAGTTGATTGAGAAGGAATGATCGTAAAGTTCATGTTTATGGGGACATCAAGTAGGTAATTCAAAGCCCCACCTATGGAATGGCCTCAAATACGCTTCACTGACATTAAAGCACTTCTTTCTTTAGGTTTTGGCCTTCACGTTAGTATTTAGCCATTAGTCAAGTAGAAATTTGCATCGAATTTTATATCAATTTCAATTAATTATAATTAGTCATCAGTCATAAGTCGTCAGGAAGTCATGTCAGGCTCTTGGGTAAAGCGGTGGCCTCTGTACACAAGCTCTGTAATGAGATTTGGCGGCAACGAGGAAATACACGATACGCTAATTTCATTTGTGTACTTTCACTGAACACAATTGTACAAAATGCCACCAAAATTGACTAATTTCACTCAATATTAACACGAAATTCAATAATTATGAAAAAACGTCGACCATCTTTTCTCTCAATGGCGCCAAAACTCCATTAAAGCACTTACAAATTAAACTGATAAGGCGACGGCCATATTACTTTTGTTATCAATACGTATCGTGTTTGTATTTGGACATTGATATCGATGTTATTGTGGTTTATAAGTTAAAGAACAAGCTGTGTAAAGTTACGAAGGTTAACGTACGAAGTTAACCGTACTCGATGACGGACTAATCGTTAGTTTAGCAAGTTATCCCGTCGTCACCAGTGCTCGCCACTATCGTGTTCCGTGCTGTAGTGTAGTTAGCGGACATGCACATTTTGCTCAAAACAATTAGCATAAAAAAGTGAAGCACTAGCATAACCTATGGTGTCTACAAAATCTCGTCAACGCGCTTTGTCTTTTTTTTATGAAAATGGAAGGCAAACAAGCAAACGGATTTCCTGATAGTAAGAAATTCACGTCGCCTAGAGACACCAAAGGTGGTAATGGCGCGTTGCCAACCTGAGCAAAAGTAAGTTTACCGGCTACCTTACCCTCCAAACCGGAACACGTCACGACGTTATGGTGGCAGGAATAGGTAAGGCGGTGGTACCAATCCGGGCGAGTCGCTGCGGAACTCTACCTAGTCAAATATCACGGTGCTGGTGACGGTAAGCCTATGCTCGCCTTTTACGAGCTGCCTGGCAGGAAGGCAGGTCTATTCTGCAAAGGAGCCCGAACCAACACGGGGTAACTTAACGGGGTAACTTGGTTGTCTTTTAAAAAAAGGATGTTCTTCGACTGTATGTTCTTTGTAAGTTTACGCGATTACTAGGCGATTAAATCGATTTCGTTGGCTCTTTTTTAGAAAGATAGGTCGTGATTTGGAGGTGGCCGTTATTAATTTCACCATGAGCCGATTAATGATTTTTGAGTAATACTTAATAATGTTGTACTTAATGATAATATTGAGATGAGAGATACTTAATGTTAATGAGTTTTCGAATTACAAAACATTGGTCGGGATTGGAAATGTGCCCGGTTGGCGATAGGCTTGTCACCTATCACATTGGGGGACTTAGTGTCGTCGGCTAGTCGTGGGTGCCTTGGTTGTACCTCTGCCTACCTCTTCGGGGATATGGGCGTGAAGATACTTTTACTTAATAATGTTGTACTTAATGATAATGTTGAGGTATACTTAATGATAATATTGAGTTATACTTAATGTTAATGTTAATGAGTTTTCTAATTACAAAACATTGGTCGGGATTGGAAATGTGCCCGGTTGGCGATAGGCTTGTCACCTATCACATTGGGGGACTTATGCCCGATTTCACCAAGAGCCCCTATACTTTAGGGGACCTTTTAACGTTACTTACGGGACTGTTTCAATACAAAACCGTCGCCTAAAACACGTTAAAAGGTCCCCTAAATATAGGGGCTCTTGGTGAAATCGGGCATTAGTGTCGTCGGCTAGTCGTGGGTGCCTTGGTTGTACCTCTGCCTACCTCTTCGGGGATATGAGCGTGACGATACTTTTACTTAATAATGTTGTACTTAATGATAATGTTGAGTTATACTTAATAATGTTGTACTTAATGACAATATTGAAATATACTTAATGATGTTCTACTTAACGATAATGTTGAGTTATACTTAATAGGTAACAAAACATTTTGTAAATCTTGACTATTTCATCAATAATAATGTCTTCAAGTTAGACGAAAATGTGTACATTATTAAGCATAACTCACAAAAATTTCACTACACACAGATGTTAAAAAAAACACGTGGTGGTCCCTCAGAATCGTTAGCTATCTTACAAAAAATAATTATACATCGCGACGTAGTAATAAAATACAACTATATAATAACATAACAAATAGTAAAATAAAATACATATAAAAAAAATTGTGTGTGTACTTATGTACACGCGTTAGAAGTTATACTTCTTCGGCGTAATAAGATAAAAATCTTTTTAAAAATTTTATCTTTTGCCTTATTTTACATTTGTAGACAAAATGACACTAACCATAGAAATAAAGAAATATTGTGAATACAGTTGTCAGTTCTCACGCAAACATACGTAGATGTCCTTACTTTTACTTTGTTGGTACCTTTTCTTGAAAAACTAAAATGTTATCTATAGCTAACTTCATCATGTCGGTTTTTCGTGACGGTGTGCGCGCGCATCGTAAAAATTTACCCTCATCATTTTTTCATAACGCGCCAAAAGAAGTATAACTTCAAAAATAAGTTCTATCCCATCTTATGATGAATGTTCTGTGTTGCTTACTTCAATAGAACCGCAAGTGTAGTATGTCGGACGTGGCAGCACTGCAGCAGCGGCGCAAGTATGGAGAGCTCGTCGTGGAACGCCTTACCGAACGCTCGTCCCTGGTCCAAGTGGAGTGTGAACGTCTCATTGCCAAACATTCTGTAAACAAATCAAAATAACAAATAGATTCTATACTTCTTATCGTCGGAGCTTGGTGGAATTCCATTCTTGATGTAATTTATTTAAAAACACTTGTACTTTCCACAATAAATAAATAATAAATAAAATAAATAATATAAATAAATAATAAAATATATTGTGGAAAGTACAAGTGTTTTTAAATAAATTACATCAAAATAACAAACATACAACAAATTACAAACATATAACACATTTTATGAAACTTAGTTTAGAATTTAAGTAAAGATCTCATAGTTAAATAAAAATTCGATTAATAATTCCCCCGTGTTGGTCCGGGCTCCTTTGCAGAATAGACCATCTGCCTTTCTTGCCAGGCAGCTCGTAAAAGGCGAGCATAGGCTTACCGTCACTAACACCGTGACATCTGACTAGGTGGTAGAGTTTCGCAGCGACTCGCCCGGATTGGTACCACCGCCTTACCTATTCCTGCCGCCATAACGTCATGACGTGTTCCGGTGCGGAGGGTAAGGTAGCCGGTAAACTTACTTTTGCTCGAGGCCTAACATCTTGACCTCAGGTTGGCAACGCACCATTAACACCTTTGGTGTCTCTAGGCGGCGTGAATTTCTTACCAACAGGAAATCCGCCTGCTTGTTTGCCTTCCTATGTCATAAAAAAAATTGTACATGGTTGGGCCATTCATTTTCTCGAAATTCATAGAAAATAAATAAACAAAAACTTTTTTACAAAGTCGTCCTAGGAGGTAGTAACTGTTTTCAGTTCTAGATTTCATATAAACTTTCGTCGCCTGTCGTTTAAGGGTTCGTCTTTAAGATGTCTATTTTTTTTTAAATGGCCTGACTAAATGCTTATAAAATTCATTAAAATTGATACAGGAGTTTAGCCGTGAAGTGTAACTGACAATCAGATAAAAATACTTCCGCATTTATAACATTTGTATGGATAGGTATTCCAAAAAATGGAGAGATAAACTGAGAGATGCTTAGGCCAATTTCGATCAGGGTTCCAGTTTTTAAAATAGAGTCCTTAAACAAAAAATCTAAGCCATGTTCGATCGGAGATATTATGTTTGACGGAGGGGAAAATGTATTGCAAATACGGCAAAGTCACGAACTTTTATTGAAGTGAAAACTTCTTTAGCGGCATTGCGCATTTTTCTGGAATGGGTAAAAACTCCTTCTTAAACTCACTTCAAATTGTCAGATCGAAAATTCGTAAGACGGCGCAGGGCGCTTGCGGGAATGTTCGTGTTGTCATGTTTGTGTACGATAGCGCAATAAATGAATAATGTATTCTACCACATAAATGATAGTACTTTCATACTGATAATTAAAACAATTCTTTTCTTTTTTTTATGTTATAGGAAGGCAAACAAGTAGACGGATTTCCTGATGGTAAGAAATTCACGCCGCCTAGAGACACCAAAGGTGTTAATGGTGCGTTGCCAACCTGAGGTCAAGATGTTAGGCCTCGAGCAAGTTTACCGGCTACCTTACCCTCCGAACCGGAACACGTCATGACTTTATGGCGGCAGGAATAGGTAAGGCGGTGGTACCAATCCGGGCGAGTCGCTGCGAAACTCTACCACCTAGTCAGATGTCACGGTGTTAGTGATGATAAGCCTATGCTCGCCTTTTACGAGCTGCCTGACAAAAAAGGCAGATGGTCTATTCGTGCAAAGTTATTACCTAACCATTTCAAAATATCAGAAACAACGACAACGTTAATATTCAAATTTTCACTTCTGCCGGCACTCCCGGAGTGCAACCCGTTTTTTTAAATTAAATGATAGAATTTTCCGTTAGTTCTTACTTGAACGTTTCGTAATGATGTCTGTCCATGTTCCCGGTGAGGAAGTCGAAGATAGACATGTCCATCAGGTCCAGTAGGCGACGACCAGAGTCATAAGGAGGAGTGTTTCGCACCTGCAATAAATTATCAATTAAAATCTAATTTAAAATAAGTTTCCTGTTGGTAGCTCAGCTCTCTTTTGTGCTTCTCTCTCCACTGTCTTATCTATTCCTACCATCATAATGACAACTGTATTGTTCCAGTCTGGATTGTAGGGTAGACCGTAGACTTGCACAAAAGACCTAACACCCTAGCCAAAGAACGGTTACACATCTATAAGACCTAAGGTCAGTAAGGACGCTTGTCTCTTACCGTCATTAAAAGCGTGTGCANNTTGTTTTCTCATATCAAATAAAAATAACTACGTTAAAAAAATCGACTTCAAAACAAAAAAAAATAAAGAAATTTTTAATTATTTATACGGGATACTCACAATCTTCTTTTATTTTATTTGTCGATATTTCGAATATAATAATCGAATATAATTATTATTATTATAAAGAATTAATAATAATTACATTTTTATTAAATAAATAGGTTTGAAGTTGGTGTAGTTGGCCGGTATATTTTTTTATGTATGTTCACCGGTTTCTCTGAGGTTTCTGAACCGATTTACGTAATTCTTTTTTTGTTTGATTCGGAATAGTTTTGAATTGGTCCCATAAAAAATATTCAGGTTGGTCATTTACTTTTTATTTTATGCGCATTTTTATCTATTTTTACTTATCCCGATATCTATTTTTATCAAATAAAATTATATCATATACATAAGTATTAAATAAAAGTGACTATGTTAAAAACCGAATTCAAAACTAATGTCATTATTGAGTTTTTTTTTTATATTGTTTCTATGTTTAGGTTATTTATTTATTGTGCATGATGCCTCCTACTGTTTCATCACAGATTCTAAATTTTAGGGTTGGCTGGAAGAAATCTGTAGACCTAGAGATAAGCCCACCTTTTGTGCATTTCTGTTTATCACTGTACATATTTTAAGTCATAAATTGTGTACAATAAATAATTAATTAAATAAATAAAATTTAAAAAATAATAAAGGTTAATGTTAATTCTAAACTAATTATTATTTAAATTTACCAATTACTAATAGATTTGAAGTTTGTAGTTTGAATTATTATTTTCTGGCAAAATAATAATTTTATAAATAAAATAAAACGTTTAACTTATTTGTTATTTTGACCGCCTCGTTGGTCGAGTGGCTAGCGTATTACGCCTAACTATATCGACCATCCGCGAGGCTCGGGTTCGATTCCCGACGGGAGCAGACATTTGTGTGATAAACATTTAGATGTCTGCATTTCCGGGTCTGAGTGTTTATTAAATTTATTCTGGTATCTATTTAAGTATTTCTGTGTATTAGTATCGTTGACTAACACCCATAACACAAGCATATAATTTGCTTACTTTGGGGTTAGATTCAATTTGTGTGATTTGTCCAGGAAAATTTATATATTTATTTGTGCTGTCACTCCTAAAGAAAAAAATACACATCAAAAGAACATCAACACAAACCGTTTCACAATAATCGGACTGTAGTTCCCACTGAGCTTTCCGTCTTTTGTGATAAGACCTTCTCCAAGGATGTCTCCAGACCTGAAATAAATAATGATATTAGTTTATATATGTGTTTATAGTACTTCCAGTTATAGTCTGGTCGAGAAGTGAGTTTCCTACGAAAAACAAAAAAAGAAGAAAAAAAGGGTGTCTCCGTTTTGTAGCTGTAACTCGAATTAATACTTTTCGAGTTACAGCTAAAAAACAGAGACACCCTTTTTTTCTTCTTTTTTTGTTTATAACAATTGTATTTTTTTAGAACGAGATTATTACAAAATTCCAATTACTCAACATTTTTTTTCCGAATCCAAATTACTAACAATTATATCTTTACGATTACAAGAACTATTTTGCGCAGGAAACTCACTTCTCGACCAGACTATACAAAATCAAATACATATAGTTCCAAGCTATTACAGTTGATCAATCTTGGCCTTGAGCTATCGATTTATTAATAGTTTAAAAATGCGAATGTAAGTTTGTTTATTACACTTTCACGCGAAAACTACTTAACCAAACATTACTAAAATTTGTTCACATATTCTTGAAGTTATTAAAAGTGACATAAAATATTTTTAATGCCTTAAATGCCAGCGAAGCCCCGCGTATAAGCTAGTAAGTCTGTATTTGTATACTAAAAATATATGAAATCTATATAGGCCCGAAGTTGGACTTGCCGGCATGAGGTACCGTGTTTAATTCCCGAGTTGGGCAACAGAAAAAGAAAATGTGTTTTCTCAGCTTTCTAATAAAGAGGTTGCATATGTACCCGATTGGCGAAAGGATTGCCACCTATCATTAATTGAAACTTTGTGTCTTCGGCTAGTCGCGGGTGTCCTGGATGTGCCTCTAATTAAATCTTCGGGGATATGAGCGTAAAGATATACATTTTTTTTTATGTTATAGGAAGGCAAACAAGCAGACGTATTTCCTGATGGTAAGAAATTCACGCCGCCTAGAGACACCAAAGATGGTAATGGTGCGTTGCCAACCTGAGGTCAGGATGTTAGGCCTCGAGCATAAGTAAGTATACCGGCTACCTTACCCTTCGAACCCGAACACGTCATGACGTTATGGCGGCAGGAATAGGTAAGGCGGTTGTACCAATCCGGGCGAGTCGTTGCGAAACTCTACCACCTAGTCAGATGTCACGGTGTTAGTGATGATAAGCCAGTGCTCGCCTTTTACGAACTGCCTGGCAAGAAAGGCAGATGGTCTATTCTGCAAAGGAGCCCGGACCAACACGGGGAACAACACAATTATCTAAGTACTCACTTTTCGTTCAGCTAAATCCGAAGGTGGCAAAAACGCAGCGAAGCTTCCTTCCAACATGTCAGGGTTGCCACAAATCGCGTGACCCGTATCGCAATAATACGAGCACTTGCCGTGGAAGCAGAAGTTGTTGGCGGGAGAAACGAAGAAAGTCTTTAAAATGTCTCCCTCTGTCACGTCATATATCTCTGTAGTCATATTCAGGACTCTTCCCACTACCGGCATGGCGCGTCGGAAACCTAATATCCTAGGGCGAAAATGAACGTTAAAATATTTTAGATAGATTCTATACTTCTTATCGTCGGAGCTTGGTGGAATTCCATTCTTGATGTAATTTATTTAAAAACACTTGTACTTTCCACAATATATTTTATTATTTTTTTTATTTTTATAATTTAGCCAACCGGTTTCGCTATACAAGCATCATCAGGGCTATATAACAACCATATTGTTATATAGCCCTGATGATGCTTGTATAGCGAAACCGGTTATATTGGTTATAACCGGTTATATATAACAACCATATTGTTATATAGCCCTGATGATGCTTGTATAGCGAAACCGGTTGGCTAAATTATAAAAATAAAATAAAATATATTGTGGAAAGTACAAGTGTTTCTAAATAAATTACATCAAAAATATTTTAGCATTGATATGTAGGTATAATAAAATTGTTAGAGCTCTTTATTCTTTATTCTTTATTGCATCATATGTCATTAATACAGGTGTTACAATTTAAAGTCAATAGTGGCGAACATATGGACCCGGTCTAGGGTATGGCAACATAGGAGCGGATCGATCCATTTCAGATTCCATATTATGGAAATTGATCTTCTAAATAATCGTTTAGAGAATAGTAGCATTTTTCTATTAATAAATGTTTTAAACGTTTAAGAAATATTTTGTTATTTCCTTCAGATTTTATTTTATTAGGCAATTTATTGTATATTTTTATTGAAGTTGCATAAGGGCCGGAACTATACATTTTTAAAGAAGACAACGGTGGTTCTAAATTATATTTATATTTGTCCCTAATCACGTAACGTCGCGGATTGTCGGCATGTTTCTTAAATAATTGGGGATATTTACGTATAAATTTACAAGATTCCATTATATACATTGATGTCAGAGTTAGGATTTTTAGATTAATAAAATGTGGTTTACAACTATCGTCCGCTTTAATATGCATAAAGATCTCGTTATAATCCTGGATATCTAGACTATACAAAGATCCCTGAGTAAAATTAATATAGAAAAAAATACGAAGAGCTATCTTATCTTAATATGTATAATTCTTGTGTTCGTGTGTATGTCACTGAACTCCTTCTAGACGGCTGGACCGATGTTGATGAAAGTTTTTGTGCGTGTTCAAGGGAATTCAAGAATGGTTTAGATTCACAATTTGGTCTCCTGGAAAATGTTTTTTTTATTATTTATTTTAATAATAAGTCGTTGTTGATTTTGGAATGTTTCACATCGGATCCGACAGACTGCGCTACTGTCGAAGCATTAATGTCAAGCGATACGAAGTTTGCTGGGTCAGTCAGGGTTATAATATTCATAAACACAAATAAACTTAATAGGAATGCCTGTATGTAATATTAAAATGACCGCTTTTTTACATGTATATGAATGAATATCAGGATGGATATGTCAAAATAACACATTTTACAAAGTTAGTCTTTGTTAATTTTTAGTTTTGGTTTGAAGCGGCTGTACCGACGTTGATGGAATTTTTACTGGAACGTAGCTGATGATGATCAGACACTAAAAAGAAAATGTGTTTTTTATTTTTTTTTAATAAAGACTATGTTGCCCGGGATTATATGCCAGTGTATGCCAGTGTCATTGTCTAATGGTAAACATTCTTAAAAGGAGACGTAATTCTTATTTTTTACATTAAGATGATTTAAAATGTCGACACCTAAGATGTGTCATTATATTTTTAAAATTTTCAAAGTTATTTATTGAACACATAACATGTGAACTACGACATGACTAACTCGATATAAAACTATCTCATAAACAACATAGTAATAAATCACGTACACAAATCTCTACACATAAAATTAGAAAAACTTTGTCTGTACATTGAAGATTCTACAGGAAAATAAATTTGGTTCTTGGAACTATTTAATTAAAATAAAAAAAACTTCTACTTGAGGTAGGCCTACAACCGGGGACCCAGGACTAGCCGAAGACACTAACAACCGCACACAGAGACGTCAACTATCTTTTAATCAGTCTTTATGTTGACATTATTACACAAAAATTGTGACTTAATGACAGATTAATTGTTAATTAATGTCTTTGGGTGCTGCTGTAAGTCCCACCACAGGCTTGTATCCAATCCCAGGCAACGTTGTTTAATTAGAAAATTGAACCAAAAACATTTTCTTTTGTTGCCTGACCCGGGATCGAACCAAGGACCTCATGAAGGTAAAGTACCGGGGAACCCACGACCAGTCGAGACTAACGGCTGTCAATTAATTTTTAATCATTCATTAAGTCGACATTTCCTATACAAAATTGTGACTTAATGATGGATTAAATATTTATTAACGTCTCTGAGCGAGGCCGTAAGTCCCACAACGTGATAGGCAAGCTTGTTACTAACCGGGCACATATAAAATCCCGAACAACGTTGTTTTTTAATAGAAAGTTTAAAAAAAAACATTTTTTTTCTTTGCCTGACCCAAGAACCGAAATGGGGACATCATCAAGTCAAGTTAAGCATCGGACCACTCGACGACATCAACTAATTAATTTAGTTACTAACTAATTACAAATAAATTCATAATCAGGTTTCCTATACAAACAAATACTAATTACAAATAAATTCATAAATAGGTTCTCTATTTATGAATTTATATATATTTAGTTCATAAAAAACACTATGCCAATTTGAATCCGTTTTAACTAGTTAAAAGACTTTTTTATTATATTAAAATCTAAACCATGTCGAACGAACGAATATATATCTTCGACTAGCTGTCCCGGCGAACTTCGTTCCACCCGTTCAGTTTGTACGGGAAAAAGTAAAATGTTGTTTTTCTTAGTTTTCCCGCAAGTTTTTTCATTTTTCTTATCTTTTAAACCTTTCCTGGCCTTGAACAAATAATTCAAAACCAAAATTAGCGAAATCGGTTCACCCGTTCTCGAGTTTTAGCGAGACTAACGAACAGCAATTGATTTTTATATATATTGATTGAAGATTGGATAAGTGATTGAAAATAATTAAAACGGCGTACGTGCGAAGCAGCGGGCGAAGGTTAGGTGGATAGATATTTCCGTAGTTTTTATGACCTGTGCGTCTCTACATAATGTAATCAGCTCACGTGATTGATGTAGCCTATAAAATATAGTCTATAGGTGTATAGAAGTATCTAGGAGATATTTTGGTGCCTATTGGTTTCGTTTAAAATATTTGGTATCTATTGTAAGTATATCGCATTTATGGTGTAGCGATCCGGTGTTGGAATTGACTGCATGACATCCTAGATTCGATGCCCGGATCAAATAACAAAGAGGAATGTTTTTTTCTAATAAAAACCTCGTTTCCCGGGATTGGATATGTGCTTGGTTGGCGATAGGCTTGCCATCTATCAGACTTTATGTTTCAGCTAGTCGTGGGTGCCATGGTTGTACCTCTGCTACCATTCCGGGGTCACGAACGTGAAAATTCTTCTTTTTTTTCATATTTTTCAAGTCTAGTTTTAATTCAGTAATGGCATCATTCTAAAATGTATTTCGTATATCGTACGTAATGAATGCGAATGCGGATGGATGTAGGTACGCGGGGAGACCAAGGTTGACATTCCACGATCAAATCGCTTGGATATTATCCATGGGTGGTCCCAAGAGTCTCCAAAACTGGCGTGTTTTATGTAAAGGGTAATGAATGTGGAGGAAGGAAGAGGAACCACAAGAAAAACTAAGGGCTTGCGTTTTAATGTTCACCCATATAATGGAGTAATTTAAAATGTCAAATGAAAAAAATATGATGACACGTACCCATTAAATATATATCTATTTACGGGGTCATATATGTCAGTGACGTCATACGTCTATCCATTGTGATCAGTATTTAATTTGGATAAACCCAGCACAATAATGGCCCATTGAAAGCCAACAGTTGACGTAACATCGTGGGCCTCAAAGTTTTGTTGTGGCATATGAGGACGACTTTTGGTGGTAACAGACTTATGCTCATAGACAATTTTAATGGTATTGGAGCGTTATGGTATTGGAGTTATCTTATGGCCTGGGGGTTAATTGTGTATATTTTTAGCGATTATCACTTGGTAAAGTGTACATCAAACACTAGGTAGTAGAGTTTCGCAGCGACTCGCCCGGATTGGTACCACCGCCTTACC